>SCHK01258176.1:0-16201 GCA_004124795.1 Poropuntius huangchuchieni
TTGAGCATAAGAGGAACATTGAATTATATATTTATTATATACCCTAAATCCTTGAAAATGCCAGTTGCAGATATGCATTTTGTATACACAAGCCAAAAATTTGTTTTGACAAATGACATTAAAAACGTGAACGAAATGATAAATATTTGTAATATTCATTTATAGCAGTGTCATTTCACATCTTACCTTCCAGTTGACCCAGCCTTTGTTAATTTCGTCCATGACTTGCTTTAACTGACCGCCATGACTTGTGAGGTAAAACTAAGAATGTGAAACAGTAGTGTTAACCTTTAAGTTTGATCTTAAAGAACACATTTGTATTATATCTATTTGAGGGAAACACTTGCCTGGACAGGATGCAATGTGCGTCTGTTCTCAGCATAGCACCTCTGAATCTGCTTGTGAAGTTTCTTTACATCCTATGGAACAGGAAAAAAAAAAAAAGTAAACTTAATTAAATTCAGTGACTGAACTTTAAAAATGTAATTTTGTGAGTAATACATTTGATTCTGTAAACAATGCAATGCATCATACAAATTTATGACTTGATGTTGTTATTATAATGGCAATTAAACAGCACTGGGCTTCATCTTACCTTGAGCACCATGAGGTTATCAAAGCTGCAGTCTATGACCAGTCTGAGAGAGCTGGGCTCTGCCGACCTGCGCAAGCGCTTCTTTCCTGTCCACTCCACTCCGTCTTCAGCCTGCGCTTGTCTCTCCATCTTCCTCTGCTGTTTTCTCTCTTTCCGCTTCTGTCTTTACATAAACAAGTGAGAATTAAAACACTTATTAAATAAAAGACTATCAGCACAAACTGCTTGGCCATGTAATAGAGAAAACAGTTTTACTATGCGTTTCATCATTTTGAATGCTTACTTGCAGTGTACTAATTGTTGGTGACTAAAAAATAAAACTTCATACAATTTTTTTTTGTCTAATATTACAGAAACAAATCTAAAACAAAGCAAAAATATTACAGGAAAAAAGGCTGCCTTGATAACTAACTGACACAAAAGGTAAAGTACCAAAATTAATAAAACTGAAATAAAAATAAAAACAACAAATTAATAAAAGTTATAAAAGCACATAACCAAAACTAAAATGTAAAATACATAAAAACAATTCAAAATATATATAAAAATACTATAACAGTATATATATTAAAAATCAGCTTACTTGCGAAGTTCTCTCTGTTCTTCCCATTGTTGACTCTTAAGAAGTCTCTTCCTCTGTCTTTTAGACAGTGTTTCAGTTTCTTCAGTCTGTACAGTCTCATTTTCATTGTTTGCACATTCATGGCTGCCCTCCTGCACAGCAGGTGTATCGGCCGTATCGGTGGCCATTTAGTGTGAAGATCCTGGATCAGAAACAACGAAACAAATGTTGAGAACATTTTTTTTTTCAGTATATTTGGATATCTCCATTACGACTGCATCAAAATTACATGTTATTGAAATTCATAATTTATGAAAGGATAATAAGATGTTATTGAAGAACTTCTTATGTGAATGGTTCAATTACCTGTTGACCAGTGTGTACCCATTTGGGTTAGTAATAAGCAACACTGGTCAGTGAGAGAATCTTTAAAGTGAACCGATTCAAAAGATTCGACTCACTGAAATGAATCGGCATTCCAACGACTACTCAAACATACAAGTTAAACACTACACACCGACACACACTCACATAAACACTATAAGTGCGGTATACAAAAAAAAAACAAAGAAAAAAGAAGACGACACACACACACCGTTGGTTCAATTTTCTACACAATTTGCAGTCCTCGTATCCGCGTTTAATCGCGACTATGATGCCTAGAAAAGCTTGCGATAGCTCACAACCTTAATGTCACTTTTCCCTGCAGTATCATGAGCTCTTGACAGTCATTTCATTGTATAAAGGTAACGTTACTACTTCCATTTTACTTGACATGCAACCCAGGTTAACCTATCCCAATAAGTTAACAAACATCAGCTGTTTTCAGAGTAGCCTGTCTATTAAAATGACGCAAAATATCAGGAGACCTTTAAACGAGCATACCGACATACGTTGTAAAATGACCCATATAATAGTGATAACTATGAATAGCAGAATTGCACATATGAAAGTGTAAACTACCTCTAAACTGCTGTCTATGCAGTGCTGCTTTCATCTCATGTGCTTTCAAATGTTGCGTCATTTAAAAGCGACTAGTTCAGCGTGAGAACGTCCGCAGTTCGCCATGTTGGTGAGGGCAAGTAAGGACATTTAGGCATTTCAGACAAATCTCCGTAGTCCGTTTCACGTTTTTCTGAACGTGAAAGAACGGCATTGAATATGACATAATGATGCGAATGATCATTTATCGTATTTCCAAAGTAAATGTACACTTAGGCTACTTCAAGTTCATACCGATCAGTAATTTTATTGTTAAAAAATATTAGCTATCTAACAATAGACTAGCCTATGATTAGCCTATTTTATTCCAAAGAGAAATAAAACACCCTTGCTATAAACTTGCTATACAGATATTCTGAGGGAAATGCTTTATAATGCTAAAAATGTCCCCTTTAAGATTCTAAAGAAAAGTTGGCTATTTATAACAAAACGGGGTTGGTGTTATCCATAATTTATAAAGTAACAATAGTTAGCCTATGCAAACTAATGCAAATATTGTTTTCTGTGCTGTTGCTTATCTTAAATACAAATATGATAGGCCTATGGAATGTGTGACTGTTCACAGCATGGCTTGCAAAATACCCTCCCAGCATATAATGTCACACCAGATTATGTTTCATGCACAGGTGGCCTAACTGAAATATTCTGCCATCCTTATAGCATACACATTGCTACCTGGTAACAGTGCTTTTAATAAAAAAAGACACAAAAAATATCATGAAATTAATCTGCACATATGTCGTTCAAAAACTTCAGAATTAGCATTTTTTAAAAACGTAATAAATATGATAATAATTTAATTTAGATTTAAATGTAATTTAAATTTAATTATTAAATACAAATGTATTTAATTTAATAAGGAGTCAACAAGATTAACATGTATTTGCCGTTAGTTTAGTTTGTCTAACCTACTACCTACTGCTGTGGTGTAAAAACCCCCCAAAAACATAAAAACAAACAAAAATATCATTTTAAAGAGAACATCTAAAAATGTGTTAATAGAAAATAACATTAAAATTAAGTTAATTAAAATTCAGAACACTGCTGTTAGAGCATGTCTCCTGAGTAGAGTTACCACTAATATTTAAGTTTACATTCCCATTGCCTCCTAGGAATGTGTGGCAGACCTTTAACTAGACTATCACCTTTCACATTAGCACTCTGCAACACATATTAGCATATGGATTTGTTGCTTCCCATATATTAGTTCTCCTGATCATAGGCACTTTATATAGACTTTCAAATATATTGCTGTCAGGGAGCTTAAATGGAGTTCTTAATATGCTTCTGAGCTCCACTATGGATGGTAAAAATACTTTGTACAGCTGACAGATAGAAGTGTTGGCAAACAGTTTTAGGAGTGGTTTGCCAGAGCCATTCTTTTAATGCCATTATGCTTAGTAACAACAACTGATATGGGCTAGTAAACGACAAGCAGCACTTAGTGGAAAATTAGCAAATTATATTTTAGAAACCGTGTGTCGTTTAGGTGCATGTTGCTTATTGGACAAGTTGCATTCTCAAAAACAATAAATAAATAAAAAAGAAATAAATATAAAAAACAAAAAATAAAAGGAAGAAACAACAACAACATCAAAATGATATCAAGAACATTTTTTATTTTTCCTGTAATTTTTCTGATAACATTTCTCCCTTTTTACATTCCTTTGTTTTGAATCTCAGTCTTTATTCTTTCTAAAACGCTGTAATTCGCATTCTCATCCAATACGTGGCTTATCCATCTTCACACATACTTCTAACCATTGCAACATAACTTTATCATCATTTAAACATTATTTATCAGGTGTAGTGATAAATAAAACAGTGATTGCTTATGATTAAGCAATGGCCATTACAGGAACATTCAACTTTCAAATGTTGTCTTATGACATTAAGTGACTCCTGATTACATCATTAGGAGCTCTTTAAACATCTTTTGCACAGACCAAACAAAACCAACATAGAGCACATACCTAACAAACACATTTTCACATATTTATGCTGTTGTGTTTCACAGATTTATTTTTTAAAAAATACCTTTGAGTAAACTTAGCCTTTTCAGTGAATTTAAATGCGCTGAATGATAATCTGAAGACAACGCCACACCAAACTTTCTTAATGACAGCTTAACGGACTGGCCAGCAGCTCCAACAGCTGAAATAATGAATGAATTCACAAGTATACTATAACATGAGTTATTAAAAACAAGCTATGTGCATCAAAAAATATAAAACAGAGGATCCAAATGTGTTGCCTCTGTTATTAAAAGGTTCAGAATAATGTCAGTTATAAAAATTGTTTGCTCATCTTGAAAAGACTTGAAAACAGATTTGGAGAAATTTCGCGTTACATCACTTCTCACCAGTGAATGGGTGCCGTCAGAATTAAAGTTCAAAAAACATAAAAACTTCACAATAATCCACAAGTTCTGACGGCACCCATTCACAACAGAGGATCTATTGGTGCGCAAGTAACGCAATGCTTAATTTAGCCAAATCTGTTTCAATGAAAGAAAAAAAAACTCATCTACATCTTGGATGGCCTGAGTAAATTTTTAGAAAATTGTAATTTTTGGGTGAACTATTACTGTAATGAAAACTAAATATATCTTTCGGATTTCACAAGGATATTAGATTTCAGACTACACTTTGAATGAAAGAAAAATCACACCTTGAAAATCAACAAATGAAAATCAACAAACAGTTCAAATAATTTACAATACCCTTCAGCATGTACAGATTACAGTTTTGAAATTGAGGTATATATAATACCCTGGTGATTTGATATGACACTAAACAGGTTGTCTGAAGCTACATTTTGTACACTGTGTTTTGTATAACAGTCTCTGCATTCAAAATACAATAGATTTCTGCTAATATCTGTCATTTCTTCACCTGAAATCAATTCGCTTGACCTTGATTCTGTATCACTGCAGCCAAAAGGGATGAACCTGTAATACCAAATCAAAATGAAATGGTAAACACATTCTCTCACACACTCACACTATACTGGTACTGTGAGATAATAGAGGAACACGGTCACCTATAACATCCCATTCACCACATTATTCACACATTTGTGTGTGTTTTAATGAAGTGGTTTATTCAATACCAGCAGAAAAACAGCAACAGTAAATAATAAAAAAATATACAATATAAAATTGTAATGCAATCCATTCATTTCACACCTCTCAAGGAAGAGTGCTGAGATTCAAGGTCAGGAGAAGAGCTTCAGTCAATAAATGACGGATAATAGGAGAAATTTTGTGTGTTTTATATAGAGAGAACCTGTTAACAGCCTTAACAACAGTATTATTTTAAGTGCTTATTTATAATGGAGCCAGTTTTTTATTTATATATCAATATCAATATTGGCTATATAATTGAGTAAACACATAAGCAATTTTTCCATTTAGATTTCCTTTAACATCATCTAAACACACATACTGTAATTTAATAATACCGTTAAATGAAATATTTACCAAATCTCAAAATGAATATAAATTTTTATTGTCAGTTATAACATCCATAGCATGAAAATAATTATCACGAGAATTGTATTATCTGTGCATCCCTACCTGTTATACTCTCATTTGACTGACATTATTCTGAAGGTGCTTAAAGTGATTTTTTTAAATGCAATTTCAACTACCCTTTGAAAAAAAAAAAACCAATGCAGAAAAATCCATCCACTTTCACAAAGATTTGAGAAGCAGACAGAACAGTTTTATAACACAAAATAAAGCAGAAACAAGCGGCCCACAAATAATAATGAGAGAAGAATGTGCGATTTCTTGATGAAGGAGATTCCAAAATATAGTAAATAAAAAAACAAAAAATGAAATCAGTGAAAACATGACGTCATGTGGCTCCTGTATAAAACAAAACAAGAATGACATTAAAAACTAAATTAACCATCAGCATTCTTCTGTGAGCAATGCGAATCAGTTAACAGGTTAGTTATTCAGGCCGTACTCAAAATCAAGCATGATCTTCAAGTGTCTCTAAAATCATCCGCTCGCTAATAGCTGGATTATAGGTCGTTAAAATTTTGCAGCTCTGGCATCTCATATTACTCCACTGCGCCGTGCGATCGCACGCCCGCTGATTTGTTTGTATAATATCCCTCAGGCAAAGCTTCTGGGCCGCCTCTGGGTCTTTCCCTTTAACATAAGGCTGTCCTATAAAAAGTTGACCTGCCCGCGCCCCAAGCATCTCAGGACGAGGAGTCTTGATATCCAACAGCAGCTGGCACAACACTGTATCAGCACAAACACATGCCACAAACTGGCTGACCTTTCTCTCCTCCCACTGCTATGCCAACAATGCCACGCCTCTTCCCTTCTGCCCACGGGCAGACGCCATGCCACCCTCTCATCTTAACACCATCCATACCATAGACATACAGTAGCTCTTGAGGAAATAGAACAGTAGTCATGTATTTTCAGGGTGCTATTTTATGACCGGAGCAGGAGACATTAACACAAAATCATTTTTATTTATACTCATATAAACAAAATAGTATACGCATGGTACACTCTCAGAAAAAAAAGGTACAGAGCTGTCCCTGGAGAGGTACCCTGAGATACAAAATCTAAAAGAAGCATCTTTGTACCTTATTTACCCCTAATCGTAACCTTAAATTTACATAAAAAGTACATATTAGTACCTCAAGTGTACATTTTAGTACCTTTTAATAGGATATCACCCTATTGACAGCTTTTTGTACCTTTTTTTCTTAGCGTGTAAGGTAAAAAAAGCAAACAGGTACATATTCATACCTTATTTACCCGTATATGGCATATACTAGTACTTTATAAGTACATATTAGTACCTTTTGAAAGGATACATGCCCCACTGACAGTTTTGTACCTTTTTGCTCAGATAGTGTAGTAGTGTAAAGCATATAACTCCTTAGCTGAACTTATTTATAAGATGCAAATAGCATTAAACTAAATATTTATGAAGAAAAAAATGAACATATTTTTCATTTAAAAACAGAAAAGTTTGATAAAACACTCTCTGACACTCTTAGCTGTCACTTAGTGGCACCTTTGCACAAGGTACATCTTTGTTCCTTATTTACCCCTAAAGGGTGTATATAAGTATCTTAAAGGTACAAATTACCTAAATGGTACATATTTGTACCTTTGAAAAGGTTCAACCCCATTAACAGCTTTTGTAAAAAAAAAAAAAATTCTGAGATTGAATAGAGAAATAACGTTGTAGCAAAGTGGCTCCACCAAATTCTGTACACTACAGTCTTACCAAGGTTATGTGTCTGATTCTAACTCAAAAGCCATGTATACCTTGCAATGTATGCACTGCAAATCTGTAAGCTTTCACTGTTAGTTTGTACAGAATCATCTGGAAAATGCATAAACGCAACACTCTAAAAGCACAGGTGGCTTCTAGCTTCCAACAACGCAAGAGCAATTATTTTTTCATTGTTTCTGGGTTAGTATTAGTTCAATCTAAAGCTGCTAAATGCAAACAGAGCCAAAAAAGAGATACATTTTCTTCATAATGAAAGCATTGATTTCTTCTAAGATAGTCGTTGGAGGCAATTCTTATACATTAATTATCTTAGTTTTGACTGCTGAAGTTAAGTAATTAAAATTAAACAGCAAAATGGTAATGTTGTGTCTACAGGTCTAAAGTCTTATTTTATTAAGATGAAATATTAAAAAACTGGTTTATGACAATCTAAGAGGGATAGTTAACACATTAATTATAATTCTGTGATTATTTACTCACCATCATGTCATTCCAAACTTGTATGACTTTTTTTTCTTCTGCAGAACACAAAAATATTTCAAAAACTGTCCACACAAGATGTCCTTTTTTGTCCATACAATGAATGTCAAAGGGGGTCTAATGTTGTTTTGACAAAAACAGTTATTCAAAAGAGGGCCATTACTAGCTGGAAGTAAGCATGTGCCCCACAAATCATTGTCATTTTATATTTAAAAAAGCAATTAAGATTACAGTAAACAGTACCCCTTGTGGTCAGAAAGAATAAATGGAAACAGCTAGGCACTTGCACATTCAAAGTGTTTTTCATCATTATGAAGTGCACTTATAGAGGATTTACTGTTACATTTACATTTACTGTTAATTTATGGTTATTTATTGTACATTTATTGTTAATTTATTTTTATTTGGTTTTGAAGCAAATTCATACAAGTTTCAAACTACATGAGAAAATGAAAGAATTTTCATTTTTTTGGTGAACTATCCCTTTAATTTACCCATATAATCCATAGCTTTGCTTATTAATCAACAATACACATACTTTCTGGACTGGAAAAATCAAATAAAAGCTAAATAATTTCCCAAACCTGGAATAGTTCTTAATAATCATTTCAGAATAATAATTTCTATGGTTGATTGTATTAATTATATACAGTGTAAGTATATACTGTAAATCCAAAATATTTAAGTTTTAACTTACAAAAGGGTATTCAGTATGAGTTAGTGTAACTGAATTATTCCTGTAAAAAAAAAATTAAGATTACATTCAAAAGATTTAAAACAAGCCATAACAAAAGGCTAGAAAAATAAAAACGTGATAAATAATAAAATCATTTTTAAGGATCTTAAAGTCATGTTGTCTAGCTGACTATTTTCATACAAAGGATTTTCACTTTATGGAATTGTTTTTTTTTTTTGCTTACACTGATTTCTTTTAAAGCACTTACCATTATGAAAAAAATGTTCAATGCATGCAGATGTGATGAAAAAAATAATGAATCTGCACTTACGCTGTAGTTGAGTGGGGTTTTACCTATGCTCCACCACAAAGCTCATGGTGGTGCCATCGAAGGAGGGGGGAGCGATGATCCTTGGCCCTTGCTGGGAGGTGATGCTGATGACAGGCTGCTTGCTGTTGGCCAGCCTGCTGGTTTTAACATGTTGAGCCATGGAGGTTGTCTGCAACGACTTTCCAGATGGCATATAATAAGGGCTCTCCATGTAAGCTCCATCCTCCTGCTGTCCCATGTGCGAATGGGATTTATCCCCATCATCTGCTTCTGACTGCATAGAGAGCTGGGACTGAATAGTGCGTGCGGGGATCATCGTGGTTGGCATGTATCCCGGGTAAAACATGTAAGTATGGCCGTACGCTCCCGGGCCAAGAGCGAGAGGGGATATTGGCAATGGGACGGGGGTCATGGGAGGCTGCTGCGGCATGGGGACGTCCACATACTGCCCAGTTTCCGGGTCAAAGAGACGCCTGGTTGATGGCTGCACCGGAGTGTCCACCAAGTAGTAGTTCCCCGTGGTGGGATCCAGCAGCATCTTTCTTTGGGTTGCCTGAAAGTGATCTGTAGGGATGGGAGAGGGTTGAACTGTAGGGGAGAAGCAAAAAACTTGAGACTGAGCAGCTTGCATTGGGACAGGCAGGGGTGTGTGGTAAATAGTGGCGGTAGGGGTATCTGGGGACCGTGTCTCCATCACAAAAGATGAACGTTTTGGCAACGGATGGCCTCTGGTGTCACTGTGAACCCGGTAAGAAGGCGGACTGGCCGTTTGGGTTTTACCTCCTCCAGCTGGGATTGTATAAACAGCTGTTTTGCCCAGTCCAGACGTGGTTGGCTTTATGGCGGGCGTTGCTTGAGGCTTCACAGGTATGGTTAGGTAGTTCTCCGAATCTGCCGTGGAAGTGAACTGCAGCGGGGCAAACTCGGTCTCACTGCCATTCGGCCGCTCCCTCTCTTCTAGTACACGCTTTGGCTGCGATATCTTCAGGGAAACTGGTATTTTCGGAGATTTAGGCGCAAAGCCCTTGGAGCTCAGAGATGCTGGTGATGCAACGTGCATTTGCGGTGCCTTTGTAACTAATGGCTTTTGGCTTATGTTCTTACACGGCGTTCCTGTGAACTGCATGAGCGGTTTAGGGCCGTTTCGTGCTTCCCGGGCGATCGGAGTGGTTGATGACTTGTCGTCTTTTTTAGGTGGCGTCTCGTTCAGGTTTGAGTTTGAATCTTGTCTTAGCAATATATCAGCGGGAGTGGAGCTAGAATTGCTTTCCTGTTCCTCCCCGCTGTGTTCCTCGCTGGTGATGAGCGAGAGCACGTGGCTGTCCGTTATCAGCCGTGGTTCTGTTTTTCTCTTCCACTCGTTCTTGTCAAAAACGTACAGCTGCTCCATCGTTTTGACAGCAGCTTGCAATTTTTCCAAAGCGGCCTGGTTGGCCATTTTGGGTTCGCTTTTCTTCTCGGCTGTGTCGCTCGATTTATCTTGTTTCCGTGTGCTTGTTTCAATTCTCAATCCGGCGGGCACTTCTTGCTTTGGCAGCCTGTTAGCTACGGCAACGTGAGGGGAGGACCTGTCGGTCTCAACTATATCCTCTGGAAAGCGTCTCTTGGGGGGGTCTATTAAATTTCCGGATTGCTTCACATTGCTATTTGTATTCACAGACTGGCATTTAATCACTATGGGTGAAAGAGAGGCTGAGTTCAGATAAGGACTCTGCTTTAATGTCTTGTGCTCTCCATCACAAGTCGAGTGGCTAGATTTGTTGTCGTTGTTATCTAAAGACACAAAGTGATATGAGCTCTTAACCAGCTTACGCACGTCTCTAACCTGGTGAATAGGGGTCTGTAGCTTGCCCTTGTTATCTCTAATGTCTCTGACTATAAAGTGAGGCACTTTTTCAGTCGACTCACCCTTGAAAGCCGCGGCGAGCGCTTGGCATCTGTTGTCCTCAGCTGTCTTGCAGCCTAAATTGGGAGTCAGCAGCTTCGCGATATTGAACGGGTCGCTTTTGTTGTCCCGAACGCTCCGCAAACTTATTTTGATTTCGGGCGACTTCCCTGTCACTGCGCTGCGCGTCGCGTCGGACACATAGAGCGTGTCTGAACGCCACTTCAAAGCTCCGCTCTCTGCATGATCGCGCGTGGAGGAATTCACATTCGGCGGCGGTCTCCTGAGATCCCGGTCCGCGGACGGAAGCTGTATGCTCGGCACAAACAAATGTGACATTTTCGTGTGCTTGCCGCTCGCCGAGTCGACGCTGAAGCTGGTTTCCCCCGGACACTCGCGGAGCGGTTTCTCCTTAGGAGTTTTGTCGTTTTTATGTTCCTTTTGAAACTCTAGCTCACCGTCCCTCCACGATCTGAACGCGCTATTTTGGCTTCGAAGCAGCGTGCTTTTGGATGCTTCGAATGCTCCTTTTTTAGTATCATTCGCCGACTCTAAATTCGTTTCTGATGCACTCGTCAAAGGCTCTTCTTTGCGCCCGTCGTCTTTGGCATCGCTTGAATTACCGTCTACTATGTCGCCCAGATCGTCCACGCAGACGATAGTGAAGTCGGAGTCGGCTTCTGAGAATTTCGAGCTTTGCCTTTGCAGCCCTTTGGAATTTTTCTTGGCCGCTTTCTCTCTGTGCGCTTCGTGCGTCCCGAAGCACGGAGAGGGCGCGTGGTGCGCCTCGCATATCTCGCCCCTCTCCATTTTGCGCTCCTGCTCGAACTGCATTTTCTTAGAAATGACATTTTTGAGGAGACTCGATGCGAATATGGCTTTCTTGTGTGTGTCTTCCATGGTTTCCTCTGCATTGCAGGGTCGCTTGCTGGCCTCACTCCCTTGAGCGCTTGGCAAGGTGTTTGTAACTTCATCTGTGGAACGTGATCCTCCAGGGCTTTCGTTTACAGGCTGCCCGGATTTGACATTGCATCGAAAATTGAGCGTTTCGGTCAGTCTTATGAGGCCACTTTGCCCCTGTGAAAACTTCCCCATGAGCTCAGTCTTTTTTGTGGTAGACGATGCGTTTTTGCGGCTCACCAAATTGCCGTTCAGTGCAAATATCTCGACGGGGGGCGCTCGCATGCTGGTCAAAGTCAAGCCCGTTATCTCCTTACCGTCCCTCTTTTTGGCGAAATGGAAATTGGATGTGGAGCCTTTATGTGCTACTAAGTTTTGATCTCTCCCCTTGCCATACTTTAGGTCAACAAACGCCGACCACCTGTTGATTCCCAGCCCATGCTCTGAAGCAGAAGACTCACTAGAAGTGCTAAAGTTTATGGCATCAAAATATGGGTACGCCAAACTTTTGAACGCCCTGGCTGTGAGATTGCGCACTTCTTTATCGGCGTCGTCCAGTTCGCTCACCGCGCTGGACGCACCGCTGGAATACTCGTTCACATCTTTGCTTTTCAGTTTGCTGCCAAAGTGCAAGCGCCCCGGAACAGCAATGAAACACTTTGCGTTATCACACACTTTGTCGCCCCTTGCATCCACTCCTCTCAAAACATAGCGGCTGATGCCTTTCGCTTGTTCTTGGATGTTGCTCGGCTCATTCACAGCGCGGGAAGTGGCTTTGATTGACAGGTGAATCTGCCCAGCTGCTTTTTGCTTTTTTGACAGGCCCTCATCTGAGCTGGCGCATTTGTCCGCGTCACGGAGATTGCTTTCAGGCTTACTGCTGACCACTGCTTCGCTCGTATTAGCCTGGTTGCTTTCCACCCTCGCCTCTTTTGCACCTATCGTTTCATCACTGTCAAAAGACGCATAATCGACAAACGAGTAGACCTGGAGATCGTCCTCGATATCCCAGCTGGATCCCGTCTCGAAGTCGTAATCCGTATCGTGGTCCAACTCCAAAAGCTGGATTTCGTGGGTTGTGATATAGTGCGATTCATCTTCACGGATTTCAGGCGTGCCGTGATCCGAAAGCACCACAGTGACCTCATCATCCGATTCACTTTTGCTGCTCATATAAACATCATTGTATTGTTCATGGTTATTGTTTCCTGGGCTCTGCGTCTCCAAATTTGGGGATTTTGGCTTTTGCTCTGTTTTCTCGGTATAGTCCGTGTCGTTTTTATCGGCTTGAGGTATTTCCGAAGCTGCTGTTTCAAAAGAGCTCGACTTTTCCACGCATTCCTCCGGTGTGCATCTACGTTCAGTTGATTCATGTACATTTTCAGTGCAAGGTTTGTGCTCTTCTTGTGAATCGCTCGTGCCACTAATGCTTTTGAGTATTGCCAATTGACCAGAGTCGCCGGTAATTGTCACTTTCACTGTTTTTGTATCATCCAGTTTTAGTTCCAGCAGGTCGTTGAGATCCACATAATTTGACTCTTCTTCTGCGGCTATCAGGCGCATGTCCCTTTCAGAAAGAAAGTTTTTAAACGAATCGGTGTCTTCTCGGTAAATGAGTGTTTTCTCCGAAGCTGCCATTTGATTTGATGGTGATAAAGCCGCGGTTGTACAATCTGAAGTCTTTTAGGAGAGACACCAGTCCCCAGGAATCCCCACTGCACTGCCTGTTGTCCAATCCTAGTGAAGTTGTGGCTCTGCTCTGCCTTCCTCACCCGAGACCGTCATTTCACACGCGCGCCAGACGTTCACGCGACCTCGTTTCAGTGAGGCAAACCACACACTCCTGTACAGTATGTCATGAATATTCCCGTAACGATGCGACGCGAGGCGTTTGTCTGAAGACAAACGGAGCCCGAGGTCCATGACACAGCCTGTTGTGTTGCGTGCTGTCACTTAAAATGCATATGACTGCAAATTTAGAGCAGATGACGAAATGCGAAAACGGCTATTTTAGAACCAGGATGTTATGTTCAGCGTGTTTTGTTACATACAGCAGACAAGGCTGACTCCCCCGGCACAACATTTGTGCTAAAAATGAATCCTCTTTAAGCTTCTCGCTCAACAATGTGCGCTTTTGACGTGTCACCGCCTTAACCCAACAAAAGAAATATGTCACAGCCATATAATCACTCTCAGTCATGTGATGGAAATGTTGACGCTCTCTAAATGGAGTTACAGAGTGACGAATATGAGAGGGATTCACAGTCAGTGATGAGGCCTTGATAAACACAGGTGAACATATTGCTTTGCCAGTGAAGTAGTCGTAATAGTCATAATTTCTTTTTCCCGCCATTATTCTTTGGAAGGTTCCATTTTCATGCATAAAAACAGTTTTTGGAGCGAGCTCAGCACCACAGAGCTGGACAGCTCCTTTGAAGTAAACAATAGGCCTAAGCCATTTGTTCATATCTCCAGCAGCATGCACTCAAAAATGAATTTGTTCTAAAATGTATTTATCATATTTAATATGTATTCTCGATTAAAAAAAAAGAAGCAGAAAAAGTGGTTTAATATGAATATTTAATTAAGTAGACATGCGCAAGGAATGCAGATTTATAGGTACTGTAAATAGTTGTTGTTATGGGGTTAGAGGCTAAAAGTGTTTACAGACACATGCTGTTTTGTGAATGATATGGTAGGCTATTTTATTTGAAGTCTTCAAGTTTTCTAAGAACCTTATTCATATTCATCTTTTCCTTTCCCATACAAATTAAATCTGAGAAAAAATCCTATATATAAAAATATATAGTAACCAAGTGAAGGTTTTACAGTAAAAACATATGTTGAATATTAATGAGTGTTAGTTTTTTTGTTTGCTTATTAATCACTACTTAGGTGTGGGCTTTGGATTTTTCTTACATTTATGCATCTGGCAGATGATTTTATTCCAAAGCAAGTTACATTGCATTCATGGAACACATTTAATCAGTTCTTGATGAAATATTATATTTAATATATTAATAATAACAATTAACATATAATATTAATATAGAAGGTTTATTTGTCTGTAGTGTAGAGCATGTGCTGCAAACTAAGCTCAATAACATTTGTTTTACAATTACACAATTAGGTTTTACAGTTTACTATAATTTATGGCAGATTAAAATATAAAAATTTATTTTAAATATATAAATAAAAAAAACAGATTTGATACTATACCCTTTGCATTTCACATCAAAACAAATTATTTTTAATATATATCCTATATATCTTCTCCAAATTTACGCTTACCTGCTTTTCGATTCTAACTCTTTGGTTAATGAATGTAAACATTTTTGCTTTGTTTATGCATTATACATACAGTAGAACAAGGCCTGCTGGAGACCCGAAAAGGCTGGCAAATATTTCAGACTGGTATATCACGTTACATTCCTTCAGCAACCGTAGGCTGAATGAGAAGACCACCATACGACTGACTGAGCCTGAGATCTGACCTAGTTTGTAGTAGCTACTAAACACCCTTCTTTACCAACTCAACACCATCTGCCAAGATGGAATAGCTTCTGGTGCTATGAAGGACTATTTGAGTGGTTATTATTTGATATTTCATGCATTCTATCCGTACCGCTTTGTTTTTTAGGAATAAACACACACACACACAAACGCACACATGCGTATACCGGGCTGCCACAAACAGGGTAATTTTAGTGCGCTATTTAAATGGCTCCTGTCTGCTCAAGCATGTTCAGATACAGTTACATTCAGTGGCCGTATTAATCCAACAGGTGTTAAATCATGTCATCTATTAATCATCAAATGGCAGTTCACACAGTTTAGAGCTGATTAGTTAGACACACCCGAATACAGCTTACATTCTCAGCCAATATTTCTTGATTAATTTAAGTGCGCTTGAAGTTCTCATCATTGGATTGCAACGTCTTAAGCTTCTTCATATACTCGTCAGGACTCTCCTGTGATTCTGGTTACATACAGTATAAGGACTTTTTTTTTTTTTAAACTGTCACCCCTTAATGGCGGTGGGACATCTTGTTTATACCACTTACAGTCAGTTCACAGCAGTCGTGCTAAGGGTTTATCAGGGGGTGCGAGCAGAGTTCAGTACCCTGTGATCTTAGATAGAGTATCTCACTGATAACTCTGACACTCAACCTGAGTGTTTGACCATCTGTACGCAGTCGTTCATCACTCACCGCAGCGCTGATCAGAGCCAGGGCAGGGGCTTTCCAGCTTGTTCTGCAAATTGATGTCAATGATAGTGAGAATGAGTGTTTAAGGTAAGTTAAGGCCTCTCTGCGGGTCAGATGAACTCAGGTCAGTGCAACTTACACAAATGTTCATTAGTCCTTCTTGCAGCCCTTGAAAGAAATTTTGGTAACACTTTATTTTAAGGTCTCCTTGTTACCCATGTTACATGTACTTACTATTAGAATAGCAATTAATTATGCATAATTACATGCAAGTAACTCTAAGCCA
>SCHK01258188.1:0-19265 GCA_004124795.1 Poropuntius huangchuchieni
TTCTCAAATAGCAGTATTGATATTACAGTTGAAAGAAAACTGTTGTTCTCATAACCAATTTATCAGTACTAAACATATTTGAGAGGAATACCTGCCAATAAATTAATGTAGTCTGAATGATAAAGATCGCTGTGAAGTGATTGGAGAGCTCTATCAGCCAGTGATAGTTCACTGCAGATGAACTTAAGAGGTAAAAAGTAGTCTTTCGCGATCAACTAAATGAATGCAAATGAAAGGTTTCTTTATTTTAGCACATTTGTGTAATCAAGTGTCATTAGGATCAATGGGTATTTCCTTATTGTAGCGCAGATTTAGACTTGAGAGGACTTACAAGACATACACAGTGCGCCATACATAATTATGAACGTGAGTGAAATAATAAACGCAGCCTTATTTAGCATTGTCGGTTGTGAGCTGAAAGTTTCGTCCAGGCTTTATGTTATCTGTCCTAAAACGGACACACATGAATGGCAGGAATAGAGAGCAACGATAAGGGGCAAACTTAATAGGTGTATGGGCTAAAATCAGTTTATGAAACAATGAAGTCTTAACTAATAATTAAAAAAAAAAGAATTAGTTTCTTGTTACAAATATCTTAACTCATCTTTAATAGTAGTCTTTACTACATAGACAAATTAAACAAGCTGATTAGGTTATTTGTGACATCTACAAGCTGAACCTCTATTTTTGGCAGCTAAATTAGAAGTGTGCCAAATCAGAGAGGCACTAAATTAGGATATGTAGACTTCCGACGTTATATTGTTTAGTGAATGACTGTCCTCCATAAAATTTACCCATAGTATATTTTACGTCAACAAACTGTTTGTGTTTTCTGGAGCAAACTAACTAAACTTCGCAAAGAAGTACTTTGTACGGTTTTCTGTTTGTGCATGCGAGTTAGGGCTACTCGCCCAGAGGGAGCTTTCTCTTTGCTTAGCTCAATTTGGAAAGAAACGCCGTTTGGTTGACTACAATGGGACACTGGGCCAGGGGAGGAGTCCTCCATGATTAGTCAATTTAATGGCGCCTTCACTTAATTTTTGCATTGTGTACTTTAGGCACTGGTTATTAACAAAAAGGAAGACGAATGTTCACCGTCACAGCGAGTTTTATGTTTAAAAACTTTTCTGTCCCACAAATTGTGTTTGTTGAAGAATTTTGTTGCTTATGTTACACTGCTGATCAACTTATTTCATCCTCTCCATAAATCGGAGAGAAAACTACTAGAATGTTGTTGTATAGAAATTAGAAAATGTTTTGTGGAAATGACACACATAATGCAGTTTTATAACAAAATTGAATACTGTATTTTCAGTTTAGAAACGTATACATTAACAGAAACACGCAAGAAAGTAACATTGAATTATAAGCGCTGGACTGGAAACATGAAATAGACTTGGTCAGTCGATGATGATATCCAATATTTTTCTCTTTTGCATTAATCTCGACTGATAATTCATGGTCACTAGCGTTCTTTTCATGGCATAAAACAGAGAAACAAAACGCCTAGAGCACTTAATATTTACGTTTTGACGAATAGTTTATGTAGGGACACCAAGCCAAGAAAAGTGAACAGGGATAGAAAAGAGAATGGGTATAGCAATATTATTTACAGACTTATTTCTACACATATATTACAGACTGGGAGAATGATCGCATTATTTAAGATATACATAATTCAATATAAAATCTCGAAATAAAAATAAAAATCTGATACAGTCATAACGATTCAGTTCCACATTTGACCAGTACCCCACACAGGCAGTGACAGAAGTGTAGTAAAAAGGTGCTTACGACTCAAATGATTGTCTGATGAACATAAAGGAAATGAGGATTGCATCCTGGCTGCTCGTCGTCACTCGGACTAAAACAGAAAAAAAGGCGATGGACACCGGTTTCTGGTAATTCCCTCTTCACGGTGGTCCTGGTAGACATAAACGTGGGGCATTTCCCCATATACAAAAAAGAAAAAATATATATTCAGATATATATATATATCATGCAAGTGATGGGGTGGGGGGAAAGGTGTGGGGTCCATTGAAAGCGCTTGAAAAAAGACGTGCTTTTATGTTTTTCTTTTTATAATAGTAATATCAATTGGTCCATTTTCATCTTCCCCGATAATTAATAAAGTTTATTCAGGTCCTTTTTCCTGTATATATTTCTCTTTTGCGTATCATACGTCGCATTCCGAGTCACTTGACGTTACTGAAAGAATTGACGTGCCCGTGTCGACTCGCTCTGTCATACTCGAGACACTGGTCGTTGGACTAGCTGCAGTTGATGGCGACTCCGCCGAACTGCGTGGGGTGCAGCCGGATTCTGAAAGGGACCGCATGCCATTCTGCCCTATTGCCTGATGCTGGAGCCTATAGCAGAAAAGTGAGAGAATGGTATGCCGTTAGAATATAAAAGTCGTAGGCCATTTTCACTGAAAAACGCGGCTCCATTTTCACCTAATTATTATGCTAGGCTATATTAACATAGTTCTTTAAAACGATGTAGATAAAAATACCTAAAATAGATAGATGAAAAACATTTGCTTGCGTGGTAAAATAAATACTACAGCTGTTGTTTTTGTGGAAAACGATTACATAAAGCATGGCCGCTACAGGATTAAGTCTACACCAAAATATTATCATATTTATCCTCGATATTTGATTGACTTCTCATGATAGAATTAGTTATTGTATTCATTTGTATGTTTATATGTTCAAATTAGGTGTGATTAAAGATGTCAGTTTTAGTATGCTGCATGACCAGAACGTCATAGTTCTTGTTTAACGATTTGTAACCACCCAGTCAAGTGCAATTTGTAGATTTATCCATTAAAAAAAAATATCAATCAGTTACACCAGTCAAAGTATGTGCTTAGTTTCTGCTGCTTTCTCATTCCCTAGACGCACAGTAATATTTAGCGTTTAGGAGGAAAAATAATTTGACTAAATCACCTGAAACACCACTCACTCTAACTAATTTACTTCATATTATCTGTAATATACTTACGAAGTACACTGCGTGAAACAATTAGCCTAATAATTTGCAAGATGTCAAATATACCAAACACTAAACCTTAGAATAAATTGTAGCCTAATAATGATTTATTTCTCAATGCATGAGTGTCCGCAGAATAGGTTTACAACTATTTGCATTTACAATGTCATGTTGCAAAAGTAACTGTCTACGAATGTTTGTGATAAACTACTCTCTTGAATTACTTAGAATATAGATGATTTGGATAGATCTTACTTTTCAAAATATAGCAACAGAGAAATGCTATTAATGCTATTTTGTAGACGTAGCCTGTCCATATTTGTATTGTTATTGCTAGTATCTAAACATTGGAACAACTGTTAAATTAAGATTTAAATGCTTAATATGCTAAAAACGACAAAAATGCTACATTTTTGTCACACAATAGCTTTGCTGTAAAGAATATACACATTTGATTACATGTTGGTTTTGCTATTTCAGGTTTCATCGAGGAGAACCTTTTCCTTTGCATCATTTTTTTCACATGTTAATAAAAATGATACAGGTATGTTTTTATCTACTTGCTTTTATATTCTGGTTGAAACTTTTAAAACATCTTACACATGGCACAAATAAAATGTCGTCGTTCTCCCTCCCTCGTCTCTAACATTTGATTCTGTTTTTACTGCAGTACTTCCTACCTCGTGTTTACATATTTCACAACATTTCATTTATAAAATAATAGTAGCAATGATTAAACGCTAAAAGCGCAAATTTCCATGGAAAGTTAAACATGTCTAACGTGACTGACCTGTTTTTTGCTGCCGCTGCCCTGTCTCGTTGTCTCCGGTTTTTAAACCAATTTCCGACCTGTGTAGGAGTGAGTCCAGTGGCTTGAGCCAGTTCCCTTTTCTTGCTGGGGTTTGGGTAGGGGTCCTGAAGGTACCACTCCCGTAACAGACTCCGCGTCCGCTCTTTGAAACAATGCGTCTTCTGCTCACCGTCCCAGATGGTTCTAGGCAGGGGAAACTTCTTTCGCACCCTGTACTTATCAACCGGTCCTAGGGGACGCCCGCGTAATTTCTCGGCCTCCTGATAGTGAGCCTCGAGCCACATCGCTTGTAGTTTACCATGCGAGTCCTTGGTAAACTTGTGGTTCTCCAGAATGTGATAGAGATCGCGAAAATTGCCTGTGTGAAAGGCAACAACAGCCCGGGCACGCAGGATGGATTCATGCTTGTTGATCGCCTCGCAAGCACCCGGTGCCACTGGAAGCGACCAGAGGAAGCGACCCAGCCGCTCGATGTCCCCGGTCTCCTCCAGCGTCTCGCAGACGCTCGCCACTTGCTCCGGAGAGAAGTTTAGGGTCGGTAGCTGAAACATTGACAAGTCTTCGGGAGACCTGGTGCTGGGCGCACTGCTCGCCAAGAGCAAAGGGCGATCAGCAAAGTTTGGCAGGAAGAAATGAGAGGGATAAAGCTCTAAAGGCGATCTGAAAACCATGGAAATGACCTGAGAGAGAATGAAATTTGCAAAGGAAAAAAGAACGACGAATTCAGATTGAATGATTCAATAGCTATCGCCTAATGACACCAGCCTCATAATATCTCCCCCTAAATCCACCGTGAGTGTAGCATTGAAATATTTTGTTTCGCTTTTCTATTGGTCTTCTTGGTGTCGTTGTAGGGTTGTCATGGCAGCCCTGCCAATCACTGTCAAGCGTGCCAATCATTAGCCAGTACGTAGAGGCTTTCACCACTTCGGCTGCACGCACGGGGGGTTATCAGGAACTCCAATCTCAACAGCACCCTCCCTCCCTTGACTCGTGTGAAGTCGAAGCAGTCTCTCGCCTATTTGTTGAATGGAATGAGCAATTAGTGGGTGGAATATTATTGTGATCTTAACGAGGCTCGTTAAAGTTAAGAAGATATGTAGGGAGAGAAGGCAGGGGTGGGGTCTCGGGATGACAGTCACGGACACGGGAATTTAAATGAAGCGCTAAAACGGAATCTACGACAGGGTACACAGATAGGCTATTTCATTCTTTAGCGCCTTGTACGAAGCTGGAGAAGATACGACGTTACGCCGGCTCGCTTAACCCATGAACACAGTAGCCGTAAAAGCATGTATTGAATTTTCTATTTAAAAGGATCATGTGTTCGCTCTGCATATCCAATGCTGAAAACTCCCGGATCGTTTTTGTACTTCGATCGCATTTCGGTACGATATGACTGCTATTCTCGCACAGTGACAACCGTTTAGCCTACTAGTGCACGGCGCATCTCTGTGGCTCCGCTGATGCTGCTCAGAGACCAAACACTGGCCCATTGCCCATGCATGTTGAGAAAAGCACGTGATCGTTGATGCATATTTGGTTTTGTTTAATTAAACTTTTCTCTTTTTTCAGTTACAGCTAGGCTATAGTTATTCTGTGCGCCCGTTTCCCGAGAATCAAGGACATAATAGCTATAGTCTATATGTCACGAGATTGGATTTCCAATGGCATGTTGGTATGGGTCTCGTCTGGGTCTGCATCAAAGAGTTTGTGCTGCACTATATTTTGACAGTGCTTGGTGTTAAAAATGTAGGCAACGGGTCCACTCGATTAAGAATAATGACTATTGATAGAGGCGTAATGAGACGCAGCATCCAGACTTTCTCTTAATATGCTGAAATAATTTAATGCATTTTCCAGAAGTGTTCAGGGATTCGGAACGTGTAGCTATGTCTCTTTCAGATATTTAATTCCATCTTTTCAAATAATTATGCATGTAAATGGGATAAAACAACTTATTTGTATTAACTTTCCTATTCCGGTTACTTTATTATTAGCCTTTACACAAACGGAGTGCAAGCTCGTGTGTGCTTAGCAAAATGAGGGGCGGGGAACAGATCCTAATAGATGTATTGGGTCACATTGTGTCTCCAGGATCAAATCTGTTTGTTCTTCTGTCACAGGAAACTTAAGAGAAGTAATTCCAAGAGGTACTTGAAGTGGTCCCGTTGGAAAGATTTATGGACTGGAAATAACCTGTGTTATTTCATTGTTGACCGTATTTTTGGCCAAGCTGTTTTACATTTAGAAAAGATCTTGATTAGCCTATGTCATATAGAGGCCTTGTTCTCTAACATGGTTAAAAAAAATTAGGCTACATTTTGGAGACACCAGTGTTTGCATGACACGGTTCAAAGAGGATTTGCAAAAAGTACTCGCATGTAACAGTGGAAATGGCGTTAAAACAAAACGTGCCAAGTTGTCGTAAATTCACTTTGTTTAACATAGCCTTTGTTTTCGTTAAGCAAGTCATTAGCATCCCCAAATAAGTTAATTCACCTGGTTTAATCGTCTGTTTATCCCCTAGCTTTCATTGCTCTGTTTTATGCCAAAATCAGCAGGGAGCAAGGTCCTCAATACCGATGAACGTTTAGCACCGTCTTTGTTTATTTACTGACAAAGACTATGAAAGAAGAATGTAATAGACAGTGGATTATTTCGCAGAACATAATAATATGTGTTTCTTTAATACTTTCAGTATTTTTGAGTGAAGTGACACCAGGGGTTTGAAACTTAACGCGTAATTTCGGCGTTCACTGTCTCTCTGAGAGAGCCATATAGCTTAAATAAAGCTAAGTGTCGTCAGCATGCTAGAGATCATAGAGAAGAGCTCGGTCGTATGAGAAGGTAAGCAAACCATTTCTTAGCTCTCTATTCAAACTTGCTCTCACTTCTTATCACACGAAAATGTGTCCTCCCATTCTCTTACCAATGTTGGCAACTACGCGGTTAACATGCATGAGTAATTTTGTGCATTGTGTGGTGAGTCGGGGACTTGCAAGTGTTTGAGGAGGAAAGGGCACGGGACAATGCCTTCTCGTTAAAGGTTTTATTTCATTTTAAACACTTATTCTGATTTTTTTTTCTTCACATCCACTTAGGTCATAACACATTGCCAAACAGGAAATCGATCTTCAGGTGACGGCTGCAGAAACACAGAGTTCTATCAAGAGACATCTTCTCGGAAACGGTGTGGTTTGAGTCTTTCAGTTTTTTTCTCTTTTCTTAAACTAACTTATGAGTTGAAAAACTGGATGTGATTTCATCGATTTTGATTCATTGCTCACTCTTTTTTTCCTTTTAATGACACGTCTCTTTCTTGTCTGTCTTTTCCGCTATATTTTCCCTGGTTTCATTATAAATTATAGGCTATTATGATATTTTCTGGTGCTATAACGTAACAGTTCCGTCCAAAATGAACTTGATTTAAATGTGGTCATGTGGTCTGTGTTGTTTGTACAAGAGTGGACATATTTGCATCATTTGAATCGTATTAGGCTACTTGTTTTTAAAATAGCTAATTGTTCCGAGAGACTCACCAGAGAGTTGGTCAAGTTCTTAAGTGTGTTTAGGGCTTCCTAAAAGACACCAAGATGCAGTTCATAAAGCGAAGAATAAACAAAAAGCATCGTTCAGTACCAATTAAAGCCATGCATATTCCCAGGTTATCGCTTGTGAAGTTGTCATCCTCTGCCGGGACGTTGCTCTCACTCCGTGAATCATGCGAGACAAATGCAGCTTGCAGCGTTGTGGGGCCGTCGTAACGGGGCGCAAATGCCCCTTTCTATTCTCTGCTCAGGGTCTTAACCTCGGCTGTATTTTGAATCCGCGTGGCTTGTTAAATGTAGGTAGCACAATGGATGCGTTTTATTACTTCTGCCAAAATGATATTTTTGGGAAAAAATGTTTAGAATTACAAATGTTTGATATGTGTTATCTGTAAAAGGAAATTGTGTCATTTTATAATTTTGTTAGATTATATGTTGATTATCGAACTCACTCTATGAAATTCTCTATATGATTGATTTGAGCATTAATTTTTAAAATCATTTAGCCTATTTGCGTTGGCTACAGTATACATTATTTTTAGTTAGGTTATTAGTTAGAGTCCTGCAACCTCAATGATAAGTTACTTTTTTTTTTGGCTGGGGGAGGGAGGCGATATGCGAGCACCATTTTCAACAGAGATGCCCCCCCCCCTCCCTCCCTTTTTTTTGTGTGGTCTCATTAAGTGGGCATCCTGCTAGGTCTGCGGAGTTATACGGGAGCTGTCCAATCACTGCATTTGCACGGCTTGTTAGCGACATTTAATGAGGGTTCTCTGCGAACCAAGTGAATGGCGCTTCAATGTTAGATTTACCTTGTGTCAACTCGTTACTTCTAATGAAGCCATTGGAGGTTTCGTTTGTGAATGGAGCCGGACGCCTGGAACTGCAGGCCCTCTTTCTTCCGGTTTCTCTTAGAGCTTTGGCTTGGCCCAAATCCATAGTGTGTGGTGTGGGTGGTGAGGACGTATTTTGGGGGGTCGAGCGGAGTAACGGGGATATTCATAATGCATAGCTACGTTGTATCTATTCTATTGTGCGTTTAGTGATTATGTTGATTTTAGGACCTTATTCGGGATCAACGTCATTACCCTTGAAGTTATAAACGAACTCCTCTAGTTCTCTCCTCGAGATAAATGTACAACCACAAACATACTACTATACATAACGCACTTCTCTAAGATCCACCACTACAATCACATGTTGACATTTAGGAATATTTTTTGGGTTTAAAAAGGACAAAAGGAGTATAATCAGTTAGTCAAAACAATAAAGTAATAGTGATTATTATTACATAGAAATTTTACAGTATGACGACTGAATGGAATGAATTTCTTTTTGTAGGAACCCTTTGAATGTATTTTTTAGAAAATCGTCTGCATAAAGAGTATGGTCAGACTAACTATAGTGAGCCATTTTAACCCTAATTAGGCTAGATGTTAGGTGTATAATGTTTATGATTTTACAAAACTGTACAGTTTTCATACAGTTTACAGTTTTGTAAAAATATTTGTAATAATTAAAATAAATAATAGACTAAGTAAAATTGTTTAAAACATCAAAGAAGTATGTCGAGATGTAGGCTACATCTATTTAGGCTAATATTACAAAAAATTGGACCAGAGGAGTTCGACGTGGTTAAATTAGATTTTTGTAGGCTAAATCATGTTGGCATTTACTCAGGTGGGGTTGTTTTGTCAGTCTTGCAGGTGCAAAATGACACGATATAACCATCGAGGCTGCTGTCATAACGACCCGAGGCAACCCGACAATAATTCATAAACGCTGGCAATCTGTCACTTTGCATTTACGATGAGTTTTCTATTAGAGGTTTTAAATAGGCAGAAAGTGAAACACAGGGCTGCGCCTAGTAAGACAACCCAAACTGGAGCAAATCGTCAACATGGGCAAATTATTAGCGCCTCAGTTGAGCTACTGCTAAAAGGGCAGACCCATTCATGAATTTTGCTCAGTCTCTTTGTCCATTCCCCCTTAGTCATTCATGCTATATTATGATTCATTTAAGAGATGTTAAAAAAAAAAGTGAGACTCGGGTGAATAGGTGGGACATTTTTTCACTTTAACTCATTCAAATTATAGTATTTTAATGGTCTTATAATTTGTGTATCTCATTGATTTGTGGATTAGGACACTTTTTATGCACTTTTTATTTTTAAAATATTTTCCTTTCCACCATTATTATCACTGTACTTTGGATGTACTATATAAATAGCCCACTGTAGACGTGCTGAACTTTAAACATTAGTTCGAGTGCTGAATTTTCAAAAATGAATTAAGCTACTACATTCTTTGAATGTAGAATTACTCATTCTTTCATAATACACTACATAACATTTTGATAAAAAAAACAGCGATAAACATTGCATTTTGTTTATTTGTGTTTTATTATTATTTTATTATTATTCGACGAATTTCAGTGAAGATAGTGCTTAATAATGCAAAATGTAACCTGTCCTTCCCTACTGCCTAAACTGCTGTGTTTAACATAAGCCTTTTTCTCGTCCTTCATTTGACAGGGAGTCAAGTGACTGAAAAATTACACGACTGAAACCAGCATATTTAAATGGGACATGCCCTGCTATTGTAGCTTGACGTGTTTTTGTTCCTGTTATCCAGAATGACAGTGATTGTTGCTCGAGAATGATAAATAATAATTGCATTTTGTTTTGCTCAGATCAGGTGTTTTTTTTATTTTTTATTTTTTTTATTTGGACACTGCCTAAACTACTGTGTTTAACATAAACCGTAATACACATTTGAATGTGAATGTATTAGTTTATGTATTGGTATTTGATTGATACGTCGAATAAGGCTGTTGTTTCTTAAATTCTGACATCATGTTATATTCCCATGTTTTTGATCGTTTCATGATTAAAGCTGTTTCATCATCGATGAATACAGACTTGTTAAACAAATCTAAAACCATTGACTTAGTGTGTCTGCATGACCTGTGCTGACCCAGTAAAGCTCTCATTTGTAAAGGTTACCGGGAAGTCCTTTGGTAAACATGTCCTATTAAAAGTGCTTATCTCTGATATCAACTTACAGTAATTCCAACTCACTTGGAAAAAAAGACTTAGGCCTACGCATAAAAACTTACGCGTAAAGACCAACCAATGCAAATTATTTATTACTGATGCCCTTCCCTGAGACAGTTCTTTGACATTTGAAATAAAATGTTTAACTTTTTATTTAATTTTAGCAGATTAAATATTAACTACTTACCTTCTCAGAAGTTTAAGTCAAGGAGGTGAATACTGAGATTTTTAGGCCTACTTACTTGGCATTAACTTGGCAGTGACTGAAAGTGTAGCATCTAGAACTTGTTATTCATGGGTGAAAAGCATCTGTCGAATAGGATTTCTGTCTAAAGAAGAGTTTGACCACAGAGATCAATAGAGGACGTCTGGATTGCTACAGGAGATGCAATGCGCTACATCGCTGTGACAGGTACAAGGCGCTACTTTGAGGAGACGCCACGAACATCAACAGGTAGATCTAGGCCTAACGAAAAGCTAAAGGCAAATTCAAAAATAAGAACACCAAATAATTCGGGATAAAGCAATAGGTCACGATGGGGTGGGGGCTATTGTAGTATGCATGTTTCACATAACAAGTATTGTTCTACCTATTGTAAAATAACTTTGATGAAGGAAAATGTGAACTTTCTTTTTCACACATATTGCAGAACTGATGTTTTTAAACGAGATATTACTGTCAGGAAGTTACAAGCAAAGAAATCTCTGGCGTTTTGGTCTGTTCCTCACGAAAGCCGGACGTATTTTTCCTCTTTTGACGTTAAGTAGCCTAGATATAGATCAACGAGGAAAAGAAAGAGGCTATTTCTGGTCTAGTTATTTACTTTTCGAATTTATATTGCTCACAACAGTTGCTGCAATATTGCCATTCTATTTTAATTAATGTTGTTTGAAGAGGTTTTACACAATTACAGAATTTTGCTATGTTTGTCATTGTATTGTCCGACCCAAAAAATTCATAAAAGTTCCACATTTCGTTAAATAGACTTAATTAGGCTAATTTTAGATTTAACGCGAACATATATGATGAAGCAAAGCTTGTGAGAAGGTTTCAGCCAGGGGTTTATAGTCCGTCTAATCAGTGTCTTATTTGTGTGACTAGTGACTACTGTCTTCAATTTACAATGAATTACTTCCTTTGGAAAACTGTCCATGACACACAATGATAATGTTTCCATCGTGTTTAATTAGCAACCACTTAAACTTTCACAGTTGTTGTTTATTAGAGTTAACTAGGAAAAAAAACTGTTGTTCTGGCGAAATACTGAAAGACAAATGTAATTAGATGCAAATCTAGCTTCTAAAACATTCTTTTTTAGCGCCTCTTTAAGGTAGGCTACTTGATCACAATTTTTTTAAATTAACGCACATGCATTTTTTATTAGATCACTTAACTAAATTATTAGCAGATACTCAAGCAGATGTCAAAACGTCTTAAAAATGTTTATGAGTGAGTGACTGAGCCCAGTGCGCGACGAATTATCCCGTACCCAAATGAAAAATTAATGACTGACAGCTGTAACCTGTAGCCTGCCCTCGGTCTTTCAATAGCTGTGATGGACATCACATCCACCGGTGAAGCATCATCTCAGACTACTTTCTCAAATACGAGTTTTTATTGATTTATGACCTCTTTATCCCTGATATGGATTGAGAAATACAAAGGGAGAACGAAAACCCAAATCGTCTAAATAATTCTCTACGTTTTTTGGTTTCATGGGTAGTCTCTTTTGCCGAAATACGTGTTTCTAGTTTAGTTGTGGTCTTATGGTGCAAGGGTTCTCAGATTGTTTGCTGTGAACGAGACAACTATGCGCGCGCACTCAGACAAGGTGAATCTAAAGGCAAAATGTCGCGCAGAGGTAATGGGAAGTTATTGGGAGGTTGTCCTACCATATTGTCCTGCAGGTCTGTGGTTCACGGCGGGGTTAAAGAAACTGTTGATATCTTTGTTTGCTCTCTCCGCAAATCCCTTTCCTGCCTAAAAGAGGATGTGTCCTGCCCAGCAGCGCTGCGCTCACCGGCTCGCACCCCTGTTTGTTTTTATAGGTTTACAACATTGACCAAAACAGGAACACAAATAATATTGCGACGTCATAAACTGCAAGGTTTGGTCTTGTCTTTGTGAAAGCAAACACCCGTCCTCGAACTAAAGTGAATTCTTTGTCTTCGTCTATTTTTGTCTGCAATAACCCAGAAAATCCTTCTGCCTGTTTCCGAGTAACCTGCTATTGTGCGGGGGGAAAAAGAACATTTGCTTAGTCTGTCCATCAGTATTTGACCTTATTTATCAATGACCCTTTCATGTGAAAGTAGAACGTAGATTGAGTATGTGATAATGTATGATAATGGACTATTTATTTAAACCAATAAAAATTCTTATTTCAAATCGTCTATTGTTGTTGTTGTTATATGTTAATGTAAAAATGGACTTAATTTCATAATTAAGTATATTTCATGATCTTAGAAATTATGGCATATGATCAGTTGCATACAGTAAAAACCATTCTCTACAATGCAGTTATATGTCGTCTTTGAATGCTATGGTTTATATTACTGAGGAGCTTGCAGTATTTGACCCATCAGAACAATAACATTGTTTGTCAGCCTGTCACTACTCGGATGACTGAGCTGCTAGCAGTGTGTGAGTGTGAGAGTGTATGTGAGAGTGACTCTGAGTGTATGAGATAAAGAGACAGAAGGGGAGGGAAAATATTCTTATGTCCTCTGTATTCCAGAACATGACTTGAGGCTCTTGGTACTTTTTCTTTTCTTTTTTTCTGTGTATGTGCGTGTGTGTTTGCATGTGTTGATATTGCCTCCATTAGCCTCATTAGATCTGTTTAGCTGCAGAGCATCACAAACAAGTTGAACATCATTAGAGCTCACATCTCTCTCACTCTCTCTCTTTCCCACTTTTCCCTTCTCCTCATCTCTCTAAGTACTGTTATCAGGTGGTGTAACATGTAACGCAACCTGAAAATCCTAATACTGTTGTGCAACTTATGTTATACTGTTATGCAAATCAAGACACTGTTTTTATTAAGAACACTTTGGGATAAAAATATTATTACGCTACTGTAAGGAATATTCTATTTTTCAAGAAAGTGATACTATTTCGCAGGGACACATAAAAAACATCAAAAGACTTTAATAATGTTACAAAAGATTTTTATTTCAAATAAATGTTGTTCCGTAAACTTTGTGTTCATCAAACACTCCTAAAAAACACTTCCATACTTCCACACTTATCGAACAGTACAACCATTTTCAACTAGTAATAATTTATAAGAAGAATTGTTTCTTGAACACTTATTAGCTGCTGAAAATTCAGCATTGTCCTTAAAGAAAAAATAAAAATGAGAGATATTTTTTACATTGTAAAATTATTTTTTCAGCATTACTGATTATGAAAGTATTTTTGATCAACTAAATGCAAGTTTAAGAGACATAAAAAAACCCCCATAAAAAAATCTTACAGACCCCAAACCTTTAAATGATCCAATCTGAATGAATGATAACTATATACCCAGGTCAGAGTGTCCCTTTGAAACCCTGTTAAAGTCCCAGACTGTGTGTTTATTGTACAACTGTTCAACAGAGGACAAAAAAAATGTACGACAATGGCATTTTATTAATAATGGTTATTTTCGGTTTTTCAGTGGGTGGTAACTTTTTAAACTTTTTTGGAATAGATCTTTCAGAATTAAATACAGTGAAATATTAACATTCAAGCCTGTGATACAGAAATTCTAGTACCTGAGCTGTAAATAAATGAGGCTGGAATGTGCTACACGACTCCACTGGACAAATGTTGAACAATAACAAAATGTAGTGCTGTGTAATCCTGTATCTAAAGTATAAATCCTAAATGAAATTCCATAAAAGGATTAGTAGAGTGTCACAGAGGAGCCGGTTAAGAGTACCAAAGGTAATTTGTAACCTTAGCAACTACTGGAAATGGGGATTATCACAGCCATGTGGGCCGCCTTTGTGGATTGGGCCAGAGTGAGGTTGCCCAGGCTACAACCCGGATTCCTAAATCATCATAAAGAGTCACAGACAGATTTATAAATTCTAATTTATATAGAGGAATTAATTCTAGATACCATCACACCTATTTATTTTAAAATAATCTTTACTGACATTTAAGAAAAGGTAACTAAATTGTACAGTTTGAGCGTTGAGATATGTTGTTTATAAATTAAGGAAGATCTGTACCAGGCTGATAAGCATTTTCAGGGTTTCAGCCCTTTTCTTCTTGCTGCCACCTTTTAAAAATGAAATGACACAGATTGACGTCTGTTTTATTGTTGAACGTCCTTAAAACCAGAACTGATCTAGTAACTGGATTTAACTGGGTTTGTCCAAAGCTTCAGTTCAAAGCAAGAAACTCACAGTCTAACGTTTAATCACGGAAGCATTATCCAGCAAGTTTAACCACTTTCTTGTTGGGACTTCTCAAATGTCTTATTGCTTAATCATGTGGAAGTGACAACAGCCAAACCCTCTCTATCTCTCTCTCTTCTCTCACTCTCTCTATCATTCTATTTTCATTTCTTTGTAAGTTTGGGGAAGCTATTAAAGCAACAGTAAAAGGCTTCACAAATGACATTTGCTGACATTCAAGGAAGTGCATTTATCAGCCAAGTACAGTTCACCTTGGTGAATGAAATCCATTTGTGCCAGTGTCTGCCTGGTGGCCTCTCTTTCTCTCGTTTGCTCTTTCTTTCTCTCCCTTTCTCTCTCTCTTTCTCTCTCTAAATTGATGCCCAGCGAATGGGGAAATGGCGAGGTGGCGCACGGTGCGGCAGCTGCTCTCAAATGTCACGCTGGAAAATCTTTAATGGGCTAAGTGTAGCCTTTCCGGCCCCAACTTGTCAGGTAATCAGAAATCTCTGTGACTCCTCTCCCTCCTCTCTTCTCTTCCCACATTTCCAAGCTCCCCAGGGCCACATCCCAACATTAATTACACGTTATTCTGTTCGGAACTCCACCGCCGTGAAACAGATAGACTGCTTTTAAAAGTCAAGACACTGGAGGAAAAATCTTCACTGCTTGGTTATACATTTATTATCTACAGGGAAGCTTATCATATTCTTCGCTTGTTTCAAAGACTTGTGCCATAACTGTGAAGGAACTCAGCGTAATGGTTACAGGACAAGAGGACAGTATTTCTTATGCACATTACACATTATACATCTTCTATAGCAGACAATACAATTCTTGACAAAGGATTTCTGATTTATTGACAAATCTTTTTTTTTTTTTTTTATTGCGGTTTGCCTGACTTTATATGTGTAGCTTGTCAATTTAATCTGTTATGTGATTTATGATTGTATAAACACTGGATACAAACAATAAACAAGAGTATTTTCTACATTATTATTCTTGATGTGATCTTTATAAGAATATTTATCATAATTTCAAAAAAGAGATGGTTTTCACCATCAAAGACACTATTTAAAACCAATCCTTCACTTTGTGTTTTGGCCTTTTCATGTATGACTATGTGACATTTCATATTAAATGCAACAAATTGTAATGTCATTGTTTTAAAACGTTTCAGCGAAATAATTGAAGAATACCTTTAATTTTTCCATAAGTTCACTAAAATGCCTCTACTCCAAGTCGTATAGCTGTACATAGTGATAGTGTAAACGAAGTTAGCCTAGCATTAGAATATTAGCATATAAGCTACTGTTGTATGAAGGTGATTAAAATGCTAATGCAGGAGCAGCCACCGCTCTTCAGGATGCTTTGTCCTGCTCAATAGCCAGGTCAGGACAGGCGATGTACAGACACGTCAAGTCATTGTCAAAAGAGCTAAAGAGAAGTGGCTTGCCATTGCTTAGCCACCAAACCACCAGCCCCATTCAGCAAAGTTAATAACTTACTGTGAGGAAAACTCGCAGGACTGATGTATATGATAACATTTAAATATATACGTAAGAGGACGATATAGGACAGTGTTGGAATAAGTGATTTAAAGTTGTGTATTAATCTTTCTTTAACTTCGTATTCCAACCAATTATGAACTCAGTTCGATTCTTACCTTTAGTACGCAAAACTGTGCTGTGCATTTTCAAGTTTCTCGGATAGTCTCTCTCCATTGAAGATCAGAACATGTAATCATAAGGACATAGCTTGAAAACAGAGGCTTCTGAATGGAGCTGACCTTTTGTGTCAGACAGCTTTCCACAGTAATAACTCTATTTCCAGCACATTCAGGTACAAGATGGCTGATTATGTTTCTCCTAAAGGCTGTCTGGGTGTAGGTCCCAGAGTTGTGACTCTTATTCTCAACCTCAAGGTGGTGCTGATGGGGAGAAAGGTGGTACTGTAGTGTGAGTACTGTAAATATGCACAGAGAGAGTATAAGAATTTGAGAGCGCAGACACACATATAATGTATTGCTGGAGAGATGCACAGCACAACACAGTCACGTTGAGGGATCAAAAACGTGAAGAGGTTGTTGTCAGTGTCACGGGGGCTGTGTAACACACACCCACACAAAATACACAACTGCTGTCACCGAGGGAGTGGACAGGCTATTTGGATACGTGCAAGCTACTCTCAGCAGTGGATGTCCACACATCTCCACTGGCAGCCTGTCTGAAAAGTGCTTTTCCGTGTTGGAAAAAAAATAAGAATGATTCTTTTCCCCTTTCAATAAACTCCCTTGACACAGAGCTACTGCTGACAGAGCACTGTGTCTGAAAATCTCTCGCTGTTATGATATCATGCCATGAAAATAAACTGCCATGGTGTCACTGCCTTATCAGTGCACACCTCTGAATAAACCATGTGCCTGGGACAAAGCACAATCTGCATTACAGAACAGTGTAATCATTGGGCATTATCATTGCTAACTCTGTGCTACTTTTAAATGTTTTTTATTAATCATAACTAATTAATTTAATACCCCACAAAAGCACCATGCCTGCAAAAGAGTGTGGAGAACAGCAGCGAGATAAGATTTCTATGAAATAATTTGCGTTAATAGTGTCAGTGACTGTAGCACTTCACTGCCATCAAGGCTGCCTTGCTTTAAATGAGAGGACATGCAGTAATCATTATTCTTTAATTTTACTTCAAGGAGCACATAATTAATTCCTCATCTTGAACTTCGAGGGAAAAGCGGAATTCATTTAGAACCATGCAAGATAATGTGAAATCCCCTACTATGGTGTGCTGATGTAGGGCAGCAGGGCTGTGCTATTGCCGTCCTGCTGTTACAAAGCAGATGCTATTTAAAAAAAAAAATTGCACTATGTTGCAGACATGTCTTGTTTAAACACTATAGGTCATTATAGGAATGGGATAATAAAGATTTTTGTAATGATTTTAAAAGACGATTCTTATGCTCACCAAGGCTATGTTTATTTGATCAAAAATAAAAACAGTGAAAAGTGTAATACAAAGCAAAATAATAATACAACTTAAAGGAACCTTTTTCATTTTAATGTATGTTAAAGTGTTACTTGATCCTTCAAAAATCATTCTAATATGCTGATTTGGTTCTCAATTATTATAAATTATTGTTAGTGCTCAGTTAAATAATAGTTCTTATTATCAATGTTAGAATGTTTGAAGAATGCAGTTTTTGACAAAACGTTATGCTTTTTTTTTCAAAAGTTCAAAAAGTGTAAAAGTGTATTTATTTGAAATAGAAATCTTTGTAACTTTATAAATGTCTTTAATGTCACTTTTGAACAATTTAGTGCTTCTTCGCTAAATAAAAAAACTTTACTCCAGACGTTTAGGTTTTCTAAGCATCAAAAACTGTTCAACATTAATAAAAATCTGCAAAATCAGTGTATAAAAATGATTTCTGAAGGATCATGTGACATTTAATATTGAGTAATGGCTCATGAAAATTCAGCTCTGCCATTACAAGAATTCATAAAAAATATTTACATTTCAAAATATACTGAAATAGAAAAAAAGTTATTTTAAATTGCACTGTATTTTGATCAAATAAGAGCAGCCTTGGTGATCTCATTTTGACCTTTCTGAATAACTGAAAAAAATAGGGAAAAAAGAAAGACAGCAAATGTCGGAAACTACCACGTTAGAAAGTCCCGTACTGGGATATCCTGCCTTTCTCACGCACAACTGATAGGCTGTAGATAAATTATAGTGTAGAGACAGTGACACAAGAATGAATGCTGTCAGTTGTAATACAACACTAAGATCAAAGGTTTACCAGGGTAACAGTCAGTACATATCCTCATTATTGTCTTAAAAGATAATGATGATGAAGATGCAGGTGTTTAAAAAACACTAACACCTTTATCGTCTCTTGATTCTGTTGGCGATTTTGTTACACATCAGATAACTTGTGAATTGGTCATGACAACAGCTTATTGACCCCTGCAATGTTAAGTATGCAAATTACACGTGAATTATGAGCATAAATGCCATTTGAAAATCTTCTTCTATGACACAGAAGAACGCTTTGAGCTTAATCTGACTTGGAATGTGAAGTGTTAGAAATAACAGCACACACAGTAAAATCACATACAAGTTCCCAGGGCATATTAACCGCACAGTTTCCTGCGAGAGCTGTCAATCTGAATCACAAACCAAGTCCAGACGGATCGTGTGCATGTGTGTGTGTTTACAAAAGTTGATCTGAGCCTGTGCATGAATTTGAGTGCCAAGTGTGTGAGGGTTTCACCGATATTTTGACATACACAGGTGCCCTGGATCGAAGAAATTAGAGACGCCTTGTGTTTGTGTGTGCGTGTGCACGCTGAATAAGAAACCGACATGCCTGGGCAAAGGAATTGGGTTTTCTGCTTTTAGAATCTCTTAACACACAAAGGCCAAGGATTGAGTTTCATCAGT
>SCHK01258466.1:0-10185 GCA_004124795.1 Poropuntius huangchuchieni
TTAAAGAAAAAACATCAAATTTTTAAACAAAATTTGAAATGTAATGCAGAGAATTCTGGGAACGTCAATTTACAGTTTTTTTTCCCAGTAAATTTTACAGGAACTTACTGTTAACCATTTTACAGGTTTTTACCGTAGCATTTTTACAGCTTTTTTCTGTTAAAATCACTGTCATTTTTTACAGTGATCACAGTCTCTTGTTTTAGCAGTAATCAAAAGATCTTGGCTAAAATAGCAAACTATTTTTTTTTTGTGTCTTGTGAAGGAAGTATGCTATTCAGAATTCATTGCTTTCCTCCTTTCACATACTGCTTTTTGCATACTGTATAATAAAGTAAGCATATATTGATGCTGAGAATGCGCTGTGTTATTTAAAAAGTCTTAATCATTAATATTTTCATGATTAAGGCTAAATACGATTTTCATATCATTTCTAATAAGGCACTGAAAATTAATCATGAACATGGTTTAAATATGGCTAGCTGTAGAACAGTGCAAGATTTAAATAATGCATGAGATGTAAAATATTGAATATATAAAAAATAATATTAATAAATAATTAATGTTAAATGTATAAACCTGGTTATTGTGTGTTTAATACATATTTGGTTTATTAGTACTATTACACCAATCTCATTATTAGTTCATTCGTGTATGAAAAAAATGCATCACATTCAATTTAGTAGTTTGCTAATTTTATATGGCAATTAAAATAGGCTAATCAGTCTTAAATATTTCCTCTAAAATAAAGTTGTCTCAGCCAATGGAATTTCATAGGATCTTCTACAACATGAGGCTTGCAGCAGCTTCATTTTCTGTAAAAAAGTTTGTATTTCTGGCATTCCAGTGGTATAAATTCATCAAACTTACAGACAGATATTTCTCTCACGCACATTTACTTACAAATGAACATATGCAAGATGACAGCATACTTTAACACTTGCATAATTGCACATAAATGTGTTTTAATGTAGTATATCAAATGAAAGGTCATACAGAGAGCGGCTGGAATACTTAGTAGGGCTGTCAAATGATCTTCGTGGATCTTCTCCCTTCATGTAATGAGCTATTTCAGCTGTTAATCTCTTAACAAGGTGCCTAAATAACTTCAGATTGAAAGGGTCAAATCTGATAGTATAGTGGTTTTTTTATGTCTTAATTTAGCAGCCTAGACTGTATTAATTCAGTTCCTGTGCAAATATTTGCCATTTTAAATGTTTTAAAAAATATATATGTTTTTTTGGAAAGTCAGGTGGTCTAAATAATATACCATTTGTTTACGGTATATTATTTTTTTCTTATTTGATATTCCAGACTTTGTGCAAAATTATTTTAGTTCTCTGTATTTTGCAAATACGGTTGTCTTATTTACTCCATAATTTACAATGTTATGTTTTCATGGATCATTTGAAGGAGTCTGAACATAAGCCAAAATCCTATCCATTACATGTAACTTCACACTTTGTGTGTGTGTACGTGTGTACAGTGTTGATGAATGGAGGGACAGATATTAATGCAGAAGTGTGAGACATTTAAAGATCGGAGAAGACTGTGTGTTTGCCCATGCATGTGTATGTGAACTCAAGTGTGCGTCTGACAGAGGTGATGATGGCTGAAAGAGTTTTATTAATGGTCTGGGGTTATTTTTAAATCTAGGACACATAGTGTCTGAGTGTTTGTATGTGTCTGAATGTCTTCTGCTGAAACCTGAGAGATGTGCTTACTCTTACGCTCACAAGTGCTCCATGTGAAGATGACATTTCATGAGCATACTGCAGGTTGTTAAAAGCATAAATATGATTTTAAGACAGGAGTGAACATTCCAAACTTTATGACGTTAATCAAATATAAAAACAGGCGTATAAACAAATAGTTACAGTTCAAAATGTTGGTGAAAATGTTGATGATGTACTTTTGTATATTAGACCAGACCAAACGGTGAAATTTTGAATCCTTTATTTTGTTCAGTTTGACATTAACATTTCTTACATCTTTCTTTTTATCAGAAGTTTCCTGCATTTCCACCATGGACACCTAGGGGATCAAGTTCCCCAGATGCGAAAATCCTGCTTTATTATGCATGCGGGAGGTCCACATAAAATATTGTAAAATTTATTATAAATGTGCCCTTGTAATCTTTAATCAAAAACAACAACTTGCTCTCACAACAACATCTTTTCTCTGATTTGTGCACTAGCACTAATGCAGTAATCTATCCCATCCAACTACACCACTCACTTCAGATTGCAGCAATTAGCAAACAACCATCCAACCAAATTCTAGATGAACTAAATCAAGTCCCGCCTTACTACTTTTATTTTTTTCCAAGAAGTCCATTTGGACTTTGGAAAGTGGAGATGGCAGCCATATTTATTTAGACCTATAAACACAGATATTATTAAGATGCCTGCACATCTTTAGCTGTAACTGTAATATTCTTGGTACGGATTTTATGATATAGCGTTACACTGATCGTTGTAGGAAGCACATTGGAGTGTAGTAATGTTGCTGGACTGTGGATAGAGACCCAAGTTTTCAGAAACACTTTTTGTACCCCTTTTCAATTATATAACACCTAACAACTCTTGTGAGGTATTCTGAAACCTTTAGGACCAAATTTACTAACAGCTTGCACCAGCGCACACCCTCTTTTGCCGTTAAAATACTATGTTCAGGATTTACTAAAGGCATGCAGTGGACATTTATTTTTGCAACTGACCTTATTGCTTTTGTAGGAGTTTCCCATTTAGGTGCAAAATTCATAAGATGAGAGTATTTAAGACTCAAAATGCAAAATGATTTTAATTCTATGTGTTTTGCAAATGCGGTTGTCTTATTTACTCCATAATTTACAATGTTATGTTTTCATGGATCATTTGAAGGAGTCCCCCAACACAATTTACTAAGGTTGGCGCTTGTCAAGTACTGGTAGGTGCTTGTCTTGTACTGGTAGGTGCTTTTCTTGTACTGGTATTTGTGCCATAATTTAACGCCCAAAAAGCACGTCTTATACCAGACGCTAATTTGCGCTGCTCTTGGTAGACAGTAGATCTACTAAGACAAATAGAATTGTCAGTAGATCAATTGTCAGCTTCCATCTGCGCTTTTATGGAATTGCGCTCTCACGTTAATTTGCCCTGTTTGGTAAATCTGGCCCTTAGAGTTTACAGCTAAGACCTATAGTGGTCATTTGGGAAAACAAACTCAACTAATAATGCGTATAGGATACACAGCAGGCTTATGATTAAAACTACCATTAGAACTATATATTCTAAAAAGGTGATAACCATTGTTCCCACCATGGAGTGAATGACCAGACAAAGTACTGATTTCGGTCCTGCCCTTCCTTTGATGCATCACCCACTGACATCCTTGTCCAATAGCCAGGCTCCTCCCAGATACCTTTCCACCTCATCTGTCCTGCTACGAAGCCTAAACTGTGGGTGGAGCAGGGACCTAAGAAGACAAGCTGCAAGAGGAGTGAACGCCGCAAACTGTTGGAAGATTTCAGGCTGATCTGACCCTCCCTCTTGTGATGCTGAACCTTCCCAATTGGTCCATTGTAGATAGCTTTTATACGCAGTGTTGTCGGAAACGGTCTCAGACCATGGAAGGCTCCCCATGAGCATGGCGTAGATTAGAATGCCTAATGCCCAGCTGTCTGTACTGGGATCCACAGACACCAACATCCTGTGAGTCTTTCCTGAGTCCCCTTTTTGCTTGTTCCCATTGTTATCCACCTGCAAGTTGCCCAAATGGTTCTCTTCGTTCTTCCTTGCCATCTCAGCCTCAGGCGTGCAGTAAGGGGAGCTGTACCACACGCATGGTACCCTGGTGCCTTTAGCCTTCACCATACCAAAATCACCAAGTTTGACCCAACGACACTCACGGTCACATAGGAAGATGTTTTCTGGCTTGACATCACGATGGACAAAGCCAAGGGAATGGAGGTGAGAGAGGGCACCGCTGATCTGGGAAGCCACTCCCTGGGCACGGCTCTCTACCAGACCAACCTGCGATGAAGAAATCAGTTTAGGAAAGGGGTGTCTAGTCCTGCTCTTGGAGTGCCTGGAGTTTAGCTTCAACTTGCCCCAACACACTTGTCTGAAAGTTTCTATTAATCCTAAAGACCTTGTTTAGCTGGTTGAGGTGAATTTTATTAAGATTTAAGCTCAACTCTGCAGGATTGTGGCCCTCCAGGATCAGGACTGATCTGATTTAAGCACTAATCCAGAGGTCTTCAACCCTGCTCCTGGGGACCCACTGTCCTGAAAAGTTCCCAACCTGCTTCAGCACACCTGCCTTTGTATTTTCAAGCAATCTTGAGGAGCTTGATAATGTGCTTCAGGTGTTTTTGATTAGGGTTGTAGCTAACCTCTGCAGGACAGTGGGTCCCCAGGAACAGGGTTGAGGACCTATGCACTAATCAATTTACAGAGCTTGCGTCAACCTGTCATTGCAAAACATCTATTGTACCTATTTTTTACATTACTACAGCTAAACCAGTGATTCCCAACCCTGGTAAGTATTTTGGCAAGTTCAGCCCTAGAGAGCCTATATCTGTGGTTCTCAACTCTGGCCCTTGAGGTCCACTTTCCCTAGTTTAGCTCCAACCTTAATCAAACACACCTGAACAAGCTAATCAAGGTCTTCAGATCACTAGAAAGTTACAGGCAGGTGAGTCTGATCAAGGTTGCAGTTTTCTGTGAATGTACGAGACTTTCGTTTTTTTTAGCCGCTGTAAGGAAGTAACAAAGTGCAGTAAAGAGTAAAACTGTTTGCGCTACAAACCAGTGTGGTCATAATTATGATATGTTAAAATAACATGTTAAGAAACACCAATTTGTAATATCGAGCAGCAAAACGAGCTGTTTTCCAGTTAAAAATAGCTGGAAACGGATGACGCCGGAAGCCAGACACATTAAATTTCATTAAAGTGTCCATGCCCACACTTACAGGAAAAATAAGGTCGATAGGCAGGTGTGTTTTTCAGCTAAACTCTGCAAGACAGCAGCTCTCTAGGACCGAATTTGCCTACCTCTGATCTAACAACAATTTCAGGTCTTGGAGTCTAATAATGATCCAGCAAATCAAGCTTTTCAATATTATTAGAAACATGCATGTAAGTCCACTGTATTGGGAAATACTAGAGCTAAACTCTTCAGGACATTGCTCCTTAAAGGAGCAGTCATCATTAAGAAGCATGAAACTGATGTCAAACTTTTACTAACCTCAGGAACGATGACATCATATAGGTCGCCGTAAAGACAAGGCTGCTGGGCGAACACATAGTGAGTAGGAGTGGAGAATGCGATGCCTAAAGCTGAGGTAAGTGAGGGGTGGGTGCAGAAGGCCAAAGACAGGTTATATTCCCTCAGAAAGGACAGTAGAGATGTGTCGTCTCGCAGAAAGAATTTAAGGGCCATTGGGGTTCCTAGATTCCATGCAGATTTGGAGGAATAATGGAGATATTGTCAAAAGGAAAGGAAGAAGGAAGCAGTACACATTTCCCAGAAATGTGATATAGCATGGATAAGATCAGAGAAAGACAACGCAACATAACTTACCTCTCTTCTTGTGCACTGCTAATTTGACTTTTCCATATGAACCCTCTCCAAGAAGTTTAATAACTTGGAAGTGATCTAAAGGCTCCAGTGATTCTAGAGACTGAGCCGTTAAGTGACAGAGCTCATCCAGAAGTCTTGTGGCAGTCTGTAAGAAGCAAAGGATGTGAGGGTTGCAGATGGATATGCCAAACATTCACCAGCTAATGTAATTTGAGGGAGAATTTGCATGACTCATTTTCCACTTTGTTTCAAAGACACTAAATTAGAGGTTATTAGATGCAAAAAGTCTTATTTGGCATAGATCCCATGCTTTTTTTTTTGTTGTTTTCTTCCTTTTTGGGACATGTCAAACAAGGTTTCACCAGCTGTCAAATACCACAAAATACCATGTTGAAAGTAAACGGGATCTGGCTGGATCAAAGATATACTACTGGGATCTGTCACTGCATACTATTATAAGGTTGCTACAGCAAAAGGGTGATTTGGGCTTCAGCTCTGAGGGTTGGCTATTCTGTCAACACATCTTAACTGTCCCCAGACAGCTGTGCTATTCAGCTGAGCTTCATAGGATTAAGTGTTCTGTTCAGTAATAGTATTGGTAACTGATCAACATTTATTCATGTAGCATGATTGAATGTCATGCAAAATTTGTATCTGACCTTGATGTAGTTTTCAGTATTTGTTTTTTAGTCTGTATGCTTTGGTGTCCCAAACGCAGAAAGGNACAAAATTTGTATCTGACCTTGATGTAGTTTTCAGTATTTTTTTTTTTAGTCTGTATGCTTTGGTGTCCCAAACGCAGAAAGGTTACTCTCTTTATTAAAGCAGCAGTTCAGGATGATGGGGGACAGTGTTGCATAAGAGGGATAAGGTGCACCTGTTGGGCATCAGTTGTGTGAGGACAGACAGCTCACCAGAAGTTGTGTGTGGTTAACCCCTTGTCAAGAACAGCAATTTGGGCAACACATCTAAGTTCTTTGGGATTAGTTGTGAATGTTGTAAATCGCTGAATTGCATAACATGTTCTAAAAACCCTTTCAGGTATGTGCTATGTAAAAGGTAATTAATAATTAGTTACAAATGCAGTCTGACCTTGTGTTTTGCACTTTATAAACTTTGTTGATAAACTTCATAAAACCTTACTTAAAGCTCTTCTATAACTAAATATGACTTCATATATCATGAATAGGTTATTTTCATTGTTTTCATCCATTAAAGTGAAATAAATGAACATAGGAATGAAACATAGGACAGCAATGGGCATTTTTATCAGGCTTCTCAGTAATTTTACTCTAATGGCAATGTATTGGTCTTTTTCTATGCAATTAAAGTGAAATAACAACATAGATATAGGAGCCTGATAAAAATGCTCATTTTAGAAGAATATTTCAGATGGCTTTTGCATCTGAACTGTTCATATACACCCAATTTGTGTTTTATATATTGTAAATGCAACTGTTTCTCTTAATTGTGACCTTTTCTCATATAGTTTTAATTTTATGTTTCGCAAAGACTTTATTTCTTATTTTAAAAAATTTCTCACAATACCTTTTTTACTCTTAAGAAAGAACATCACAAAAAATAACATTATAAAATAGATTACTATACAAAACATTAAAATATTTCACAGTATGACATTTTTACTGTGTTGTTGATCATATACATGCCTTGGTGAGGAGAAGCACTGAAGAATCTTACTAAACTTCTGAATGGCAGTGTCATAATATGGCATAATAAGGCATAAGCCTGTGTCTTATTTTAAATTACATTACATGCTGTATAAAATACTTTACAATTCGTGTATAATCCATATAGAAGAGGGCTTTTGAAAGAAATTAAAAGACTTACTGTCATGTTTGCTGTTGTTGAAGGCTGAAAGTGAATTTAGAGGTGCAGTTCTTTATTCGTCACTCTGTCCATAAACTCTGTGCACTGAAAGCTGCAGGTCAAATGGGCAACAGCAGGTCAACCAGTCATAAATCAACTTACAGGTAACAGATTCTTTTGCTTCTGAGTACATATCCTGATTGCTACTGAATCTGCCCTCTGCTTTATACAGTTCAATAGTCTCTCTGTACTCTCGTTCTTTCTCTCTCTCTGTCTATCCAAATTCTCAAGTGTGCCCACTCACATGGTCTCGCTGCCATTACCCCTCCTTTTGAATGTTACGGTGTTCATTGCTGACGGTATGTTCTGCAGGGTTTGTAAAACAGGCATTATACTGTCCTTTAAACCCCCCAGCCTTTTCTCTTTCACATTTTGTAGTTTCTATTTTTATCAAACACATTTTGTGTCTCATTTGGGCTGTTAATGTAATATATAAATTTAGTGTGATTAACCAAAAAAACTTCATTTACAAAAAAACATTAGAATATCAGATTTAATTGCAGTTGATTTGATTAATTAGCATNCCTTCATTTACAAAAAAAAACATTGGAATATCAGATTTAATTGCAGTTGATTTGATTAATTAGCATATCATGGAAATCTACTCATAACCCTTTATATTCATGCATCATGGATCTGACAAATGTATTATAATGCTGGCCAGCATGATCGATTTCTCTCTGAGTGAGCATGACAAATCCAACAGCTGTGAGAGAGCGGTACACAAAACGCTTATATCGCAGATCTCTCTTTCTGCAGGACGTGCCAAGTCCTGACTTTTCAGCTTTTTAAACTCTCTCACACACAGTCATATGACATATCCTTTATCCATATCCTATTCCGTATTCTACAGCGTTTGGTATTAGTCATCATGACAAAGATTTTAACATTCATGGCTGATTACACTATCACTGGCGATTTTTTTTTTTTTAACTGTCTGGATCTAGTTTAGCTCAACTATCTGTGAAAATGCTCAGCCAGACGGGACCGGAAAAGATTTAAAAACCTACAAATAAGACACACTAGTTTATTTTAGGAACAAATATTAGAATCCAAATATAACCGATTATATACAGAACGTCAAAAAATGATGTGATGATGGTTGGATTATTGTTTTATTAAAGGTCCAGTTGTTGCTGACGCATTTCAACAAGTGAAAAAAAAAAAAGCAAAGAATGTTTGGTGTATAATCATTTTATTGAAAGAAAAAGGACAAAAACAAATAAATAATTAAAAAAGTATAAATAAAACAATAAATATATAGATATGTATGAAAAAGTATGAAAAATAAACAACATCCAGGACACTACGTACTGTACATCCATCTCACTGGGCTTGTAAAGGTAAATCAGAGTGAATTCTGTTCCCTTCACCTGAATGATATTACCAAATAATTCTCAGATGTTAACACCACTAACTTTCTTCAAACATGTGCTGTATATATTTGCAAATCTGTTTTCCTGTCTACATGTAGTCTGATGAATCCATCATAAACAATGTCAAAGTTCGTTTCAAGTAATATAAGGCCTCTTTTTCTTGTTTTCAGTGCGTTTCTGCAATATGATGGCACCTTTAATTTAGACTAAACACATAATCACAGGGAATGTTTACAATCTGAAGGCAGTGAGTGCATTTCATGCTACTATATTTGCAATATGCTCACAAAAAACCATGGTGCAACAATAATAACATCCATTAGCCCTAATGAAACTTTGTAGGCTAATTTGTTTTGTGTTAAATGCCCAAATTTATCATCCATTTAATATCCTATTTTTGCCAAATAGGGCATGGATAGACATTATTCATTGTTAAAAATTCCGGTTAAACAAACATAAGCTTAGGTATTTTTGCGAAATCACTGTCGTAATTACAGCCGACAGCAGTGCATTTGTTGCTGCCGTAAAGCAATCCGCCCTTTTCGCGGAATTTCGTACCATCTTAATTGAATTAATTTTCGTACCATAAAATATGCGCAGAACAGTGGAGAGCGTGATAAAGGAACAGAAGCCATTCGTCTTACAGTATTATAAGTAAGCGCCAAAGACCTATTGGACATTAATAGCAACTGCCTGCAGCTGATTTTTGCATACAAACTCCCTTATTGAAATAATACACTTAATATTTTTATAAAGTGCTATTTTCTCATTTACCCTATGTATAAAAAAAAAAACCCTTCATTGTAAACAAGAACTGTTCAATAAATATTAAATATATAGCTTAATCAATAATTAAATATAAACAACAACATACATAGGAAACATTAACTGGAGAACACTGTCAAAATTGAAGATGACTTACAAAGGCTTGAACATTCATTTCATCCTATCAAACATTGAGGCAAGTCAGGCATCATGGAGATAAGCTGAGGGCTACTATATGGTGCTGATCACTGTTGTCTGTGGTTCAGGTCTCTCAGTGCTCTAGTGTACCAGTGGCAAAAGTAGTACAGTTTGTCAAGAATCTCCACATTGGCCTGGTACACATTCCAAGCTGTGTTCAGAGGCGTCAGGGAAGGGTAGACCAGCTCAGAAGGTGTCGTTCCAATCTGTAAGAAGGTTTAGAAGATTTCTGTTAAACACATTCTTACCTATTTTATTTCATATATAATATATTTTCTTTTCTTGCTACTTGAAGTACATTTTATAATAAGTTTTGGCATTTGAATGTTTAAATCAATCTAACGTAAAGGTCTAAATAAAAAGTCTTTAATTTTCTTACTTTAGCATGTATC
>SCHK01258614.1:1126-14318 GCA_004124795.1 Poropuntius huangchuchieni
ATGTGGGACTTCCGTTCAGCTCGTATCTTCACAGATTTACAACTGTTGCATTCAGTTGCTGAATGTGTATTGCCAAGTAGCAAAAAAAAGTGATATTTATTTAAATGCCTTTTATTGCTTTTGGTGTCCCATTGATTTACATTTTTCTAGAAACTGACATAGTTGTATTTTTGATCAGTAATTATTGTTTATGTGGTTACACATTGATAAAGCTCCTCTCACCTGCTTAAACCCAAACAGAAAGACCGAAATCTCACAGTATGACTCATATCTCCAGAGAAACTGTTCATCTTGGACACAGAAGTCCAACAGAGGTGTGTAGAAAGTGATAACATTTAAATTCTCTCTGTGACTTATCAAAAATCATTATCTCTGAAGGTTTGGAAAGGTCAGTGGTGAAAGAAAACACACAATGTGGATTCAAACAGAGATAAAAGATGAAAACACAATCTTCTTTCTGTCTGTGGGAAGGAACTGAGATCTAGTTTATTAAGCTTTGAATGAGGCGTAATGTCTTTTGACTTGCAGTGCCATGAGTTTTGAGTTTACGGTAATAATCTTTATAAAAACTAATGATGCAAAAAGAAAACTATTATAAACGGTCTGATTATTTTCTCGGTTGGTTTAATGTGGTTCTCTGTAATCAAATTGTGGATTAGAATAAGGATCCAAGTTGAGTCCGGTGCCTACAACAATTTGCAAATCTGCTTTATTCAATGCTAGATCTTGTGCAAATTGAATCAAGCTTCATTTGATTGTGCAAAATGTATGTTAAACGTAATTGCAGTGTTACAGCGAATCCGTTGTTGCGCTTCGAGTGACATTTACGCAATGTAAGCCATTTGTCAAGACGTCACAACTCCAGCAAGTACAGTAATGTGAATATAATAGTGATTTAAGCAGCCGTACCCACAAGTCTTTCAAAGAGAGATTCACGCTAATGCAGATTTATGAAGGGCGCAGCGTCCGTTCTGCGATTAGGGATATAATGATTTCATACAGCCAAGCCAGGACGCCTGTCACGAAGAAAAACCGGATACCAATTATTCATAATTAGATCCCTGTACTCACAGCGTACTATTGGAAATCATTGTGGCTTTCTGTTGTTGTTTTCTTTCAGCCAACCTGATGCTGAGTGAAATTGGCATTGCGACCCTTAAAAGAATATTATTTTTTGGAATTTAACAAAGCTTTGTTTGTTTCGCTCAAGTAGATACTCTCTCACGCTTCAGAACAGCCAGAGAACATTACATACATTATGCTTTAAATGAAAGAAGATACCACAGAGGAGAATTTGTATAGACGGAGCAGAGATAATTTTGGTTAAAACTGTCTTCCTCAGCAAATACTTCTGTTATGAATGTGTCTGCTGGACAGCGGGATTAAAAGACAGAATTAGATAAAAAGCCAATAGTCTTATGCTTTCCAGATATAATAAAAATCAAGCATGTGCCTCAAGATAATTCACTTACTGGCCTTAAAAGGATTGTTCACTTGTAAATGAGAATTCTGTTATCATTTACTCACCCTTGTGTCATTCCAAACGAATGTATGACCTTCTTTTAGAAAAAGCACTTAAAGTATATGGGGCCAAACACTATTAAGTTTTTAAAAAATTACCATAAAACTGGTACATGGGATTAAATTGCTATTTAAGGCAAAATGTATAATCAGGCCGTCGTTTCCGCAAAAAATAATCCCAGACCAAACCCTTGAGCTTTTATTAAGCCATAATATGTGAAGAAATTATTTAAAATTGTACAGATTTTACATTTACAGTTACAATGTACAAATCAATCAGTTTAGAAAGACGAACACCCAACTCAATCTCACAGCAATTCACAAAAAATAGTATATATTTTACTAGTTGGCTAATTCATACAAATTTGTACAACCTCACTTATACGAATTTGTATGTTTTGTGAAAAATCGTACGTATTTTCCAGTGTGGCAAATTTGTAGGAATTCATACGAATGACCACCCCAACCCCAATCCTAAACGTACCCCTCACAGAAATCATACAAGTGAGGTCTTACTCATTGTAAAATACGTATGAATTGGTTGTGTGATATCGATCACCACAATAATATTACAGTAGTGTTAATACTCTAAAGTGTTTTTCACTATAATCACTAACTGAGACACAAGATGGCGGCAGTTATATTTCTATTAAACAAGAAAGCAAGTTAGCAGTGTGATTAAAAGAGACGTGGAAGTAGCAGTGGTTTCAATTTCAGTCTGATATAAAGCATTTCTGTGAACAAGAGCAAATATTATGTGGTTCCCTTGGTTACCCATGTATTTTTCCCATGTAGAGATAAGAAGTCTGAATTTAATCAAAAGTCATGATTCAAACCGACTAGTTATGAGGTGAATCACTAAATAGCAAACTTTGGTTTAAAAAATAAATAAATAAATAAAATATCTGACAAAAAGACAAAGGTACAAGAGGTTTTACGTAACAGCTTCATTGAAGGAAAGAACTACAATCCCATAAAGAACTGTGAATTATTTAAACAAATTAAAAACAGTGGATAAATATATAAATGAATAGTTTTATATGTTGATTTTGTACATAGAACCTATAGTTTACAGTTGTATAGTTTGAAAGCATTGGGAGACTGATTCAATTGTGTTCTTTTGGTGTGATTTGCTGGTCTCAATCCCAAATCTGCTTTAATGCAAGCTCTGACAGTAATTTAAGCTGTCTAGGCTATATTGTGATTGGTTATGAAGACACACGTGACCAAAGTTGACCATTACATCTTCTCCAATTTTAGAACCGTGAACCTTGTATCTCCCAGTAATTAGATAATCTCTGACAATTCCCTGATTGATGGAGATTTCTCTGAATGGGCTAATGAGTAATGTCAATTTTGTTCACACTATTGTTAAAAATTAAGTTAAAATAATGCAGTCTTAAGCCCGGAACATACTGCACGATTTTCGGATGTCCCAGACATCGTGAAACAATCGTGGCAATTTCTGTGATTATGGCTCTTGTGTCATACAGTGAGAGAGGTTCAAAGACAGCCGTTGTCTCGGTCTTGCGACCAAAGATAGCCTATGATCATTTTCTGACAATGTGAAAAATACAGCATGATCATCTCACAGTGTGTTTACTGCAACGATCCACGTTTACTGATCAACCAATAAAAATGAGACATGAAATCAATGCAACATGGCGCTAAAACATAAAACTGCTTACCTCAAGCTTTTATGCCTTCCTCTTTCTCCGCTTTTTTTCAGCACACATAAAAACTCTTTTTGTTTACCAATAGCGCATGCTGACGACGTTTCATTCTTCTATAGTAACGTGCGTTGTAGCGTACAAGTCAATAGTTTTTATCATCATACAGTCTAAACATGTCATAGCCAAGTTTATTAGATCCATGTCGCACAGTGTAATATGCAATGATCTTATAGGATTGCTAAAATCACGCAGTGTGTCTCGGGCTTAAGAGCTTTAACTGATAGATATACCATCAGTTGCCTACTTTGAAGCACACAGTTGGAGTCCCTTATGGAGAAAATGAATTGTATTTTTACTTCCAGAACCCAACTATTACACTCAATTGCTGCAGTAAGTATATGACTGCTGAACGCTGCAAATATCATAATCAAGTATTCCAAAAAGCTGTGTAATGAATATAATGAACTAAATATAAGAAAGTAAGTAATTTGGGTTTGGAATGACTTGAGAGTGAGTTAATGTCTCTGAATGTATTATGCTGCAACCAATAAATTTGTATTTATTCATGTCCTTCCTCTGGTAATGTCTCTTTCTCCCCTCCAATTAGGTGGAGGAGGAGCCTTTCCTTTTCTCCTTTTTCTCCACTTGTCCATATTTCCATGTGAAGAGATGGTTGGAACAAATCCCATTCTTCTGGTTCAGATGATTTGTTCCTCTAATGGTGTCTGTGCCGGGTCAAAGGGTTTGTGGCAGGTTGACACATCACCCACCCAGTGTGTGTGTGTGTGTGTGAGAGTGAGTTAGCCTCCTCACCTGTTTCTAAGTGCGGGTTCATTTCTCAGCTTGATGTTTGAGAGTTATCTATTCCAAGCCAATCAATCCGACCAGAGAATAGAAGGTGGATGTCAAGGGGTCCGTAGTTTAGTGTCGAAGAAGCAGACACTTTAGGCTATACTGCCACAGTTTGAAAAGATAATGACTTTTACTGTGCTAACATCCATTGGGAAATTACTGGCAGTGCCAAAAAAGGACGTGGAGAAAAGAACGAAAGATGGAAAGGAAGAGCGAAAAGATCCGGGTCTTGTTTCGGAGCCCCAGGGCAGGACAGTTCCACTGTAATATGTCCATTTCCTTGATAAGCCACTATAACGCGAGAAAGGAAAGCGGAGGAAATGCAGCTCCATTAGCATGCCAGTCTTTGTGCTGCCTAAAGTGACCTAAAACCTTTTCTCCACCTACATCCTTTGACTGACGTTTCTAATTTAATTCCAAGACGCTCTGTTTTTGCAGCTGGGCAGATGCAGATTCTTAACTGGAAGGCGCTTTAATTGTTTCCATGGCAATTAAGTGTACACAGCTGTGATGAATATTCTGAAGCACAATGGAGGGATGAGCAAATTGACCCTGAGTAAACAAATCAGACTCCTTCTCACAGCCAATAGAAAAGGAGCGGAGGAAGTGCAGTATAAGCAACTTGGAAAAGATGTGGTGGGCCTTTATGTTATAGGTGAATGAAGGGGCAACATAAATATTCACTCTCCAGCAAAAACGTTTAGTGAGTGTTTTCAACTAAAATGTGTAGAAAATAGATTCTTTAAATTAATACTGTTATGTTAGATCAAATAGAAACACATTGGCATTTTTGCAACTGATTTTGGAGGTGGAACTGCAGTATAATGGTTACACTTATGGTTTTATTTGAAGCAGCTTAGATTCAAGGTAGGCTATACATATGTAAGAATGAGGAATGGGTCCAACTTCAAAAAATATGCAAAAGCATCAAAGTCTCAAAACAACTTAAACTGTGTTCCATCTCTTTTTTGAAGAAGAAGAAAAACTTGATATCGCATCAGCAAGAGTTCACTGATGCTCCAGAAGGAAACACAATGTATTAAGAGCCGGGGGATGAAAACTTTTTGAATTTAAAAATCAAGGTAAATTGTACTTAATTTGTCTTTCGGGAAACATGCAAGTATCTTCTGTTGCTTCCGAAGGGGAGTACTAAATGAAAAAATATGATATTTCAGCAAAATAAGAAAAATTTGGACATCTTCATCCTGTTCAAAAGTTTTCACCCCCCAGCTCTTAATGCATTGTGTTTCGTTCTGGATGCATCAGTGAATGTTTGAACCTTTTTTAATAGTTGTGTTTGAGTCCCTCAGTGTGAAAAGATGGATCTCAGAATCATACAGTTACTGCTAGAAAGGGTTCAAATATGCAAAAGATGCTGGAAAACTGAAGAATCTGCAGGGCATGGAGGATTTTTCTGAAGAACAGTGCTCAGTTTAACTGTTCAGAACAAACAAGGGACTCATGAACTACCATCACAAAACAAAAATCAGTCGTAGATCATCCAGGTAACCACACACAGTATTCAGAACCAAGGATTCCTAAATTTTTGAAGGGGGTTATTTTAACATATTATATAACATATTTAACATATATATAACATTGTTTTTTAACAGTGCAGATAGACTGAGAGACTTTTATTGTTAAATTCGCCAATAAAAAAATCCACTAGAAATCCAATCCTCAGCTCAAAATGTCTTTTCATAAACTTTAAAATGAGTACAGCTACAAAAATAAGCTGCAAACTTTAATAATAAAAGCATTGCTATTATATCAAAACACATGGCAAGCTTCATGTGTTATTGGCCCCGAGTGTGCGCTTTTGTCCGAGTGCCAGTATGTACTATGGGAAATGGGAGTTCATTATCTGGATCCGTTCTGTCCCCACACTAGAAACGAAATTTCCGCAATTGCCAGTGTGCCACATGTGTATACCATCCTATAAAGCCTTTGTCTGATTGTTTAGTGGTTTATGCAGCATCTGCGAAGGTGCAATCCACAGTGGCCGCAGAAGCAATGACTGTTATTCCAGAAATTGGACTCCGAGATGACAAAATGTGTTTATACTGACACCACATATGCTCGCGGTCAACGCCGAGACATTGTGAGGGTGTGGAGGCGCTCGTTCCAAGCTCGTCGTAACACTTGCAATTTAAAACTTCTGATTGTGAAACACAAACAGCTTGAGCAGAACACAGCGTTCCTCTGTTAAATCATCAGCAAAGCTTTATTTAACTTCACACAATGCTGGAGAACAGACTGCGCGTCCTTGTCATCTGATTGTATTTGCTGCAAGAACTCTATTATGTGTTTAATACATTGTCACCTTCTCCCAGTTTGGTCCACGCATCCCTCGGCAGTGTTTGTGAAGGCTAAATAGAGAGGCGTTTTGTCACTGGGATCTTCAAATGCTAAACATTAGCTATTGTGCTGTCGTCCTACCTTTCGTGCCTCAGAGAGCCATGGGAACAGATTCTCACATTCACATGCAAATACTCTGAAAAGCACGCATCTCTGTTTGCTGTGTGGATAAACTGGATACTCGTCCTCTCTCTCTCACTCTCTCTGCACCTTTCATCTTTTCTATCAGAAGAAGCTGTTTGCTTCAAAGATGAAACCATTTTCACAGGCCTTTCAGAAACACAGATTTTAAGACTTCTCTTTTGGATGCAGGAAAATGTTGCACTGATAAGAGGAAGTGGAAGATAATAGGCATCGCTTTTTGATTATTTAAACAAAGGAATGACTATAAATGTTCACAGGGGAATGTGGAGCATAGAGATTTCTCGATGGTGAAGAATATGATGTTTACTGACAGACATCCAGGTGTGGTATCAGTAAGTACCACCATAATAACAAAATAATCACAGCTGCAAAATCCAATTCTAGACCAAACATCTGTAATCATAGCATTTAACATTTCATCTATTTTTATTTCGTACTGCCCTGAATAAAATATTTTAGAAAAAAAGAAGACTTTTTGAAGAACAAGTGGGCAGTTTAAANTTATTTTTATTTCTTACTGCCCTGAATAAAATATTTTAGAAAAAAAAGAAGACTTTTTGAAGAACAAGTGGGCAGTTTAAAGGCAGGGTAGGTGATTTGGTTCATAAATATGTGTTGTGTTGTTTTGTACTATAATGTTTTTTCACTGGTGAATAAGACACCTGGTGAATGAGATAATCCTCCACCAACACCATCTCTGGTCTGCCGGTGTGTGTTCATGTGTTTTGGAGGAGGCGTGGCTTGGGAGAATGATTATGCAGGTAGCGTGGGATCTTATGCATTCGAAGCTAGCTGGCTATTGTTAGCCTCTCCAAAATCGCCTAAGGATAGTTCACCCAAAAATGAAAATTCTATCATTAATTATTCACCCTCATGTCCATAGTCCATGGGGCATCAAAGACTGACATGGAAGAAAATAAATAGTTGAATAAAGTTGTTATTTTTGTTCTTTGCGCACAAAAAGTATTCTCATAGCTTCATAACATTATGGTTGAACCACTGATGTCACATGTGAATTTTTTTTTTTTAAACTTCATATAACTCTCTTTCTATTGTGTTGCACACTTTTGATATGGCTTGATATTTGAAGTTATACCACACTGATGAGCCAACAGAAACCTTACTACTTTATTGATCGACAAAGTCTGGTCTAGACTCAATATGGCAACATTTGATCTTTTAACTATGCTTTTAGAAGTGAAAGGGGTGCTATTTTGGGCCAGAATTGAATGAGTACTGCAAACATTGACTAAAACTTCACAAAACGGTGGTCATGTACCAGATATTCACCACCTGAGGTAGATGAAATGTAGTGTATTAAAAGAACATGCTGTACTCAGTGTGTCCACAGAGATTGTAAGAATGTGTTTGGAAAAAGATGCTTTAGTAAGACGTTTTTTTGTTTTGTTTTTTTGCCTCCACATCATTTATTTTATTTTTATTCTGAACAATCATTCAAAGCCCTCTCCAGAAGTGTAACATACTGGTACTATAGACCAGAAAAAAAAACAATTTTTAAAAAAGTTATGAAAATCCAGTATTTTAATGTTATGTAAGATTAAAAGTTGGTTGCACAATCACTTTTTGACAGATTAACCATTCCACTGTGCTGCTAAGAAGAAAGAGGGAGAGATTTTTCACTTTTATGAGTAATTTTCTTTGATCTTTTATTCTAATTTAAGCAAATGGTCTCGGAGGATAAGCTAATATAGCAGTTCTGTGCTCGCACAAGTTCAAACAAGCCAATGCTGTACACAGTTGTTCTGCTGATGAAAGACAGAAAGAGACAATAGTGCTGTGTTCAAAGCAAATGACATAACTTGGCAGTAATTACAAAAAAAATCAAAAGTTCCAACTCGATGCCATCATTAAAGATGCGATGATGCTAAGAAGTTATGCTGTGTAGCAGTCAGTAACTTTAAGTTTAAAATTTTAATTCTGTCCCGATTTGACAGAACAAATAATTTCTTTTAATAGTTCAGAAAAACTGGTTTGTATGTGTATGAATCATACAGATCAAGTTTCTGAATTCAATTCACTGACAATATAATCCAGGTAATTATTGAATAACAAGGCAAGTTTTGCTTGGGTTCTCACACACCTGCTTTTATAATGCTTTTGCTGCTTTTTGAAGTTTGAAAACTTCAGAAAGTCAATCATATGAGTCATCTTGAAGACTAATATGAGTTTCATTACAGAATTACTCTTTAAAAAAACAAAACATCCTGCACTATACTATCATTTAGCATATTTTACTTTGTGCATTTAGTTATGGCAATAAGGAAAATGATTGGATGCAACATTCCATTCCATAATTTGAATCAATACACTACTGCGTCCCTGAAATTGTTTTTCCATAACAGATAGTGTGCGCGAGAGTGCTGGGGACGGAGTCAGGAAAATCTGTCTTTTTCCTTGTCATTGCTTAGTGATGAAGCACCTATACCTCAAATTTAATTAAAACTAAGGTAAGCAGAGAAGCATTGTGTCATAATGCAAAATAACACACAGTATCAATGAACAGTTTCATTGTACAGTTGATTTCGTTGATTTATTTATTTAACTATGGACATTTTTTGAAAATAAGATCTGATAAAAACATTTTTGTTTCATTCTTTGCTAGATTATTCTATATAAAGAATGTAATTTATATTTTTATAGTAGATTTTTACATTCTTCTGTTTTAAGTTTAAAGGTCCTTGCACATTGAGTCCGAAATTTTCTTTTTTTTTTTTCTTCTTAGTTGTCTTCCTTTCTTATCAAAATGCTTGCTGTGGATGCGAAAACGCAGAAAACTGAACCTGGTCCGAATTTTTTTTTTATGACGGACGAAAGTTTCGTAGGCAGTGTATAAACGTGATTAACCCGACGCGAGGTTGTATTTTTTCGGTGTGCAATGACCTTAAGTCTATTTTGGGATCTTGTTTACTACAGCATAAAATATATATATTTTTAAATTTAAAAAGGAAATAGCAACTCTTTATCTCATTCTGACTTCTTTTCTCAAATATGAGAGAGAAATTGCATTGAAAATATAATCTTGTAATTTTGAGGGGAAAAAAATTAACACATAAATTAAAAACTGGGATAACAGTCAGAATTGTGAGAAAAAAAATTCTAACTTGTTAATTTTTTACTTCATGTTAAAAACAGAATTGTATGATGTAAACAATACAGAGAAAAAGAAAGTCAGAACTGTGAGTTTATATTTGGCTATTCTGTCTTTTTTTTTTAGAATTGTGATTAAAAAAGTCTTAATTGTGAGATTAACAGCTTCCCTTTTTGTGGAAAATTTGAGGTTGTTATTCGAAAAATAACCAAAAACAAAAACAATTAAATATGCTAATTGTAATAAAAATGAACTGCTGCTGAAAAAAAGGTATTGATTTATTTGTTTTATTATTATTACATTTCATTATTACATTTTCCCTATTTTCTTCTTCTTCTTCTTTTTTATTTTTCAATATTTCATTTTGCAGTTTTGTATCTATTTACTGAAATTTGGGACATATCTAAATAGTTTAAAACCTTTTTTGTAATTTCAGCTATTAAATAAAAGTAAATATACATTTTTTTTAAAGAGACAATATAATGGTTAGCTGAAAATATTAAGCATAATTTAAGCTACCAATTAAAGTTAATTGGTTTGAGGCCAAATGTTGTTTTGTAGCTGTAAATTAAAAACATATTTTTCAGATTTTTTCCCCCTCCAAATAACCAATGCAAGCATCCTGACAAACAATTAAATCTGCTAATTGTAATAAAAATTAACTACTAGGGCATAAAAATGCCTAAAGTTGAAGAAACACCCATAAATGCTTCCTTACTGAGCCATAACATTGTGGCAAGCGTATGAATAATAGACAACATAACAAAATGTGTTTTCATTTCTGAAACTATTTAGGAAGTATTAGTAAGAATCAAAAATAACAAGAAAAAAGCTATCATAAATCCCAAACGAAACTTTTGGCTGACCATATGCTGTTAAAAATAGAAAAAGAGTTTCTCATGCAATTGGAAAATTGCTTTACTTTTGTGCTTTAGTGGCTTCCATTGGGGTTTGTTTATTGTTTCTTGGCTGCATTAGGGCCAAATTCAATAGATTATGAAGGGAAACATTTAATCATTTATGGGGGGGAGAAATTGCTTTTATAGCTGCACACAGTTAAGTGAAAACAAAGCAGAATACAGCCTGCAGAAATACGTCTTACTTAAGAGGCCAGATATATAATAATATATTCATTAGGCATGCAAACAGGAAGTAAGAACTATCAAGGCGATTAGTAAAGAGTTGCATTATATATATATATATATACTTTTTTTTTTTTGGCTCAAATATGAAGTACATGCCAAAACTCTGCAAACGGTGTGCATTGCCAGAACCTCCCTAGTCCTTTTAAGGCAGGTGGAGTTATCTGAACTCAATGAGTAATGATTGTTGGCTCCGTCACAAACCTACTGCAGACGTGTTTGTTTAACAGGAGTCACCCCGTATAAGTGAGTGCAATGTAGCAAGTCACTTAGGATGAGGTTTTCACTTATCTATGAGAAGCACCGTAGTCTAAAGCTCAGGATGTGACGGCAACAGAATTTGTAACTGCCATTTTTCTTTTCTGTTCAGATATGGGATGTTTATAGAAGCATAGTTTAAAGACAAAATGTTTGGCTGTTTCAAAGTTTCTCTGGCAAATTGCCGCATGTGTTACAATGATTAAAAAGAACGGCGTTATCAACATGCATTAGACACAAGCTCGTAGCAGGCACTATGACTTTTCAAGTTCATCTCATAATAGAGGTGCTGAACTGAAAACCTGCTTTATAACAAATGTTTATTTCATTCTTCTTACAAAATTTAAACCAGCTTTAAAAGCTTTAACCTATTTGTGGTATCACTTAAAAAAAATTATTGATATTTTGTTATCAAGTAATTTTTACTATATCTTCTTTTTACTTTTTATTTATTTTTTTAAATAGTTTATGTTGAGTTTTGCAGTTTTGTATCCCTTTTATTACATTTTGGGACCTACCCAAATAGTTAAAAACTATTAAATATAAATAAATATGCAATCAATATATTTCTTTTAAGAGACAAAAATTCTTCATACAGTGGACTACCAGTAAAATTTATATAAAGTTGTGACCAAAACCTATTTAGACACTTTGGCCTGACCATGTTTTGCTTATGTGTTTTTATTTCTTTAATTGCTAATAAACTATAGCAATTGCTGTAAAAAGAATCAAGATGATGTTAGTTGTTCTTAAAACAAAATATTGTCAAAATTATGACATTGTTATATGATTTTAATTGTTAAGTACAGCCAAAAAGGCCAAAACCTCTAGGATAGAACAGGCCAAATTTATTTTTTAAATTTCCATTTTATAGGGGGCGCCAGACATTTACCAAATTTTACCCTTTTTTTGGAAAGTGACAGTTGTCGCCTGTGGGCAGGAAACAGACATTTGGCCAAGTGTCAAGTTGGCATATATTAGCTGTGGAGTGCAAGACATGTTTTGTTTCATTTGACCAAATTAATATCCACTCAAACACCATGGAATTTGCATATATATTGGATGAGGCTGCAAAACTGTCCAATTATGACAAAGTATTTTTTAGCATCATTATTTGGTCAATTTATGCATAAAAGCTTAATCAGGATACTGTCTGCAGTTACCGTGGAAATTTTTTGGCAAATGAGGACTGTTGGCATTCTTGAAAAAGATTCAGTGACATATTATCATATAACATTCCGACGCTGAGCCAACCAAATACTGATGCGAATTAATTGCATAATAAATTTGAATTAATTTTTTTGTCTTTAGGGACAAGACAGTGCCTCTGGGATTCTGCCGAGCGCCCACAATCCGGATTTAATTAAAAGTCTATTCTCCATCTGATATCCAATACACATTTAACCATGTCTGTTTGGTTTGCAGGTTTGATTACTCTCCCATCCAGGCTTTTTGTCTGTTTCTACATGATTCTATGCTTCATTGAGATGGATTATTCTGTTCTTCCTTGAGGTTGAGGTGCTTTGTTTTGTCTTTTACAAAATGATGAAGAGTGTGTGTATGTTTTAGTTTTGCTTTTAGAGTATAACAAAGTTAAATCGCTAAAACACTGACATGCTCAAAGCTAATTTAAAAATTTGTTTTAGAAAGGGTATATTTCATGTTGGCTTTTTAAAAATTTAGTTGATTCATCAAAGAGGTAATTTAAGAACAAAATGTCTCTCCAAATAAAACCTGCACTCTGTCTATCTATCTATCTATCTATCTAAATTCTTTATATATACTGCAAATCAATGGAGCTTGGTGTAAAAAATTGTCAAATACACTAATGGATGTGTTTCTTTTCTGCTGTCAGTGGATTTCCTTGCACTTATCTGCTCAATACAATTTGTGCCATTTGTAAGCGCCATACATTGCTTACATTACTGCCTTGACGCTTCATTTCTCTGAAGAATCTTTCCATCTCACCCTGAACTGCCATTAGATGGCAGACCATTTAGTAAAATGATGCATGAGCCAAAATACTTGCAAACTGACTCTATCTGACAGTGTGCCACATGCGGTGCAACGTGTATATTAGGTATATATTATATCTTTGTGTATGTATTAGGGATGTGCATCTCCATAACCGAGGC
>SCHK01258719.1:0-20690 GCA_004124795.1 Poropuntius huangchuchieni
TGCCAAATTTGGTAAGCAACAGACATAAACGACATAAAAAAATACATTTCTGTTGACCCGATATTTTCAAAAATGATATTGATAATACCTTTGGTATGAGAAATCAACAAACAATTTACTAAAAATAGACATAGGATAAAGTATGAAAATATATTGGGAGGCTCGATCACACTTAAAATTAGAGATGTTTAAATTTATCAATAAGAGAATATTTAACATTTAATATTTCCATTATTTATACATTTAAATGACTTTTCCACAACCTAATGCTTACTTGATCTTTAAAAGCATACAAAAGCCATGTTAAATGTAATCTCAAAATGAATACTAACTTCTAATATTGTCCAAATGTCTTCAAATCACTTGTAGCCTTACTGATTTTAGTTTTAAGTTTTTCGTTTTAGAGTAAATTTAAAATGATTGAAAATTTAGTGTAAGATGGTCCATAGCAAGTTCAAATTTTGGCAGTTGATTTTGATGATTATGTAATCAGTGCAATCAGCTCAAACACAACAGACGCATACAAAAAAATCTTCAATTATAACAAAAAAAAAGTAAAGTACATCTAAATGCACCAAGCATGTTGTCATTTTGATCCCAAGCACAAGCTGCCTCTGATACGAGTGTCAAATCCTAATGTCAACAGGCACGCTGACAGCACGGTCTGCCTCTGTGTTAATAAACACACACTTTCATTTGCGCCCGTCATACCAATAAGGCTCTTGAGATCAGATGGAAATTGCTCATGTCTTTCACAAAGTCCATCGCGTTTTCTGGAGGGACAAGCCAAGAGGCCAAGATGTGCAGTGGAGTGTGTCGAGTTGTTCAGGGGGGTGGCAATGTCCCCCAGCTTTATAACGAAGGCATGTTAAATCATTTAATTGTTCCCTAAAAGCATAAAGTCTAATTAGCATAGACATAATTGCCGTGCCTTGCGGCGTGGGGCAATTGACATCTAGGCAAGATGTTAATTGTTGTAATTGCCATTGTAACATTCCTGAATGCATGTTATGCAAATGATGTTAAAAAAAAAAGAAAGTTCATTCACAGCATTTGGTCATTTTAACGCCGGTGTTAATTAGACATATGTTTGTTTAAGAACACATGGCAGCACACCAGTGGCTAATATCAAACGCCCTGACAGAGAGCCTAAAATTAACACTCGCCAAGTGCCAAACAAGAGTAAAAATCAGTGTTGGCGACTACATAAAATTTGCCAGTTGCCTGTTTTTTTTTTTAAATTCTGAAAATGCCTGAGAAGGAGATTTAGCAAGATTATCATATCTGACTGCATTGTAGTTATGTAAAAATACATTTAAAAATTTTCAGTATTCATCCCGTTAATCTTGCACTGATTTACCAGATAAAAAGAGAAGGCAACAGATGTAAGATATACATGGGCAAAAAATAATTATCGCCAATTCCAGTATCTTTTAAAATTGGTCCTAGCTGTTAATTATTGATATTCTTTCGCCAGACAAACCGAAATGATCCCGGATTGCGTTATAAGCTGATATATATCATTAGTAGAAAGTTTGTGTTGAGTAAGCCCATCGATGGAGAAGCACGGGGGCAACACGCATCCATGCTTTGCATTTTATGCAAGACAAAACAATTGATTTTTGCAAATCATTTTAAATACATCAGCAGTCCTTTTACCTGGTTTTCCCAATAGACCCCTAGTGTTGAGTGGAACCATGGTATGTCTTTAGCAATAATGCAAAATCAATGAGCAGAAACAGAGCTATCATCTCTTTAAACGCAAACTGCTATTTCACTGATTTCTAATTAAATTGACAGTGAGTCCAAACAAACGGGCCTCCTCGCTGCACAGATAATACAATACTCTTGGTTTTAAAGACCAAATAATGTGGCTGACTTCAGAGTAACAAAATTATACAATTTCGCTTTCTCAACGCTGAATGAAAACACATCGATCTGTAAACATACTCCTTTGATCGTTCTAAACGCTCAACAAAGCCTAGTGTCTTGAAATAGATATTTGTATGGTAATTCCTCCATTTATCTTTGAGATGCGGTGGGGAGATGAGAAGCCCTCTTCTATTTGCAGTTCCATTAATCTTTTGAAGTCTTAAATGCGTAATCCAATGAAAGACAAAACTGAAATCCAGAGCCAGTCGTACCGGATTAAATATTTATAGTGGATGCCTTTCTCCGTTCCTACACCAACAACTTCTACGCTTGTTGCTCTTTGGTATGAAGTGAGCTAAGGCGCTTGTGTGCTCGCTGGCCCATAACAGGGAGGACAGCGCAATCAGAAAAGTACCAGAATCAACATGAAATAGCTAACAATTACTGGCATTTTTCCCTCTTTTTTTACATGGGCAGGAGGAAACGAGGAGCGTATAAATCAAGCCATTCTGCTAGAACACTTGCTCTAGGTGGAGGGCGCAGGAAAGTAACTGTGCTGTTAAATGATTATGTACTCATTCTAGTTCTGTCACTTTGTGTTTACACCACTGTCAATGACATGCCAATCAAGACCTTTATAAGACCTAATTCACACAGCAAAGGCTAGTGCTTTTAGGGAATTTTCCAGTCGTCGCCAATGAGTATTTAAAATCATGTCTGCTTAGATTTTTGCTTAACAGGAGAAACACGAGCTTGCCTCAAAACGGAAGTCACTCTGTAGTTTCAAATTGTGCATACTTAATACAAACTAGCGCAATCAACTGATTAAAAAGTTGAACTGAATTAATCACATAAATCGCTGATAAACTAATTGCATGTCAGTTTTGCAAAAAAAAAATTAAAAAATAAAAATAAAATAATAATACTAATAATTCAAGCTTGAATTGCTCCAATGCTAGAAAAAAATGCCTCAAGAAGTTGATGATTAATTTGTTAATATTTAGAATATTTGATAAATGAAAGATAGATTAAATAAATAACTAATTAATCAATTAAGTGATTACATGCAAATAAAAAAATTAGAGGAAAATAAATACGTGAAATGTAAAACATAAAATGAAATTGAAATGAAGTAAATAAAATGTTTTAAAAAATTTAATAATTAAAAAAAAATAAATTAAATCAAATAAATACAAATAAAAAAGAGTCAAGTTTTGCAACCAATTCAAAATTTGTGCTGGTTCAANAAAATTAAATCAAATAAATACAAATAAAAAAAAGTCAAGTTTTGCAACCAATTCAAAATTTGTGCTGGTTCAACGCACTGTTTCAGTAAAAATATAAATAGACCCCAAAAAGGAGTCTCCTGTGTTGATTTGGGATCTGGCTTTGTTTTCTGGATGCCGGTCCCTGCACTTATAGACCTGCCATAAGGGATTTAAAAGATTCCCAGAATCTGGCTCTTTTCAACAGTAAATCCTGGTATTATACTCCTCCAGGCTTTGACTGTTTTACAGCAGCATTTAAATAAGTGAGCATAGGGGAAAATATGTCAAAGGTCTGTAACAGATGTCCAGTGGTCTTTCCGTTCTCCCTTTGGCTAATTTAGCACTATATTGAGCCTTCAAGGGAGGATTGATGGTCCTGAAGGTGTCCCCCCACCCCCACCCTAACATGAGCAAGTCTCAGGAGGGAGCAGCTACAACTTCCAACACTTTATTATTGGACAATTTGGAGTCTTCTTTCAGTTGGGTGACATGGCTTAGGAGATGTCACAGACTGCCCAATCAATACTGGAAGCTTAGCTGGCTGAAGTGTCTACCACCGCAGTGGCAGCAGCTGTGGCCGAACACACTGCTGACCTGTTTACGGGATGGTAATTACTTCGGAAGTGCCCAGCTTTTGGCTCTACTGACCAGAGCGCATTAATGAAAGAAAAAAAAAAAAAAAAAAAAAGAGCACAAGGCCTGAGCAATCAATCCATCCGTGAGCTTGACCACTGCATTTTAAATGATGGGGTCACCGATGATTAAAGCTAGACAATGAAACGTGTAAAAAAAGAAATTTAATTACAAAATCTATCCGTCACTCCCTTCGCTTCCGCCACATGTGACTGATGCCCGAAAACATGCTCACTTGACAAAAGTCATTTTCGGTCTCTCAACCAGTCAATGACGATTTTTGCAAAAGACTGAGGTTAATATTTGTAAGCGAAACAATTGCTTCGCTGTAATGACTGCACTTGACTGAGATTTGAAAACAAAACAAAATCTCCCACCCACAGAATTTCTCTGTGAATCGACGAGCACTAACTCCTGACATTTCTTGGCTTATTTCCTCTGAATGAGGAGCAGGAACAGACAGAAGCTGCGCGTCGGGCTGCGGTTGCCTGTGGCTCGATCTACTTGACTTGTGGTGCAACAAAGCGCTCAGCATGTAGGCAATCCAAAGCCCAGTAGCTGGCAAATGTATTGATCCTATGGATTTCCTCCAAAAGTAGTGATAATGATATATCATGGCCAGATTTGGATGAACAAACTGTTGGAGAAGTGTGAAACCAATTTAAGGACATAAAGACCATGACTTCCATTTGCAATGCTTCAAACAACAAAGGACAAAGGGAGAAAAATCTATGGAGACCTTTAAAGGCCTTTACAAAAGGCTTCATTTGTCTAGAGATGGTTGTTAAATTCCTAACTGACATGTGTATTTTTCAAAACTTTTTAAAGCAGTAATCATAAACTTACTACATAAAGTATGATGGCTCAATTAAAAATGGCAATGTAGTTTGAACTGGAATAAACATGATAATGCAATGACAACACACAAATATATATAAATATATATATATACACATATACACACACACACACACACTCAATAAGCTTTTTAGATGTTTTTGAAATGTCTCTTATGGTCACCACGGCTTCATTTTTTTAAAATCAAAAATACAGTAAAAACTAAAAATGTTTAATATTTGTAAAATAAAAAACAATTTAAAATACCTGCCTTCTGTTTTAATATATTTTAAAATGTAATTTATTCCTGTGATGGCAAAGCCTGATTTGGAGCTCTATAAATATCTTATATTATCAGTATTGAATATAGTTGTGCTTTTTACCTGTCCTTTTTTCAGGGGTTTTTTTATTAATAAAAATTTAGAAGAACAACAAAAAAAATGTTTTTAAATGTCTTTACCGTCAGTTGATTGATTTAATGCACCCTTGCTGAATAAAACTATTAATTTCTTTTAAAAGAAATTACACACAATTTGTAAGCAAAAGTAAAAGCCTACAGTATTAGCATTAAGGCAACAAGGTGTATGTTAACTAATAAACATGCTGCAAAGGTATATAGATTGTATGTAAATTAAGTTGATGTCTTGCTTGCAGGGCAAAAGATCACTTTAATTTTGTTTCGCTCATTTTCATACTTTCAAACTGACAGTTAAGAAAACTTTAAAAATCCATACTTCACAGTTTAAAGAAATCTGTATAGTTACACAGCAATTCGCCTGCATACTGCACATGGATTAAAGTTATGGGAGGACAGAAAGACAACTTATGTGTTTTCTATTATATTCTCGGAAATCTGGTCATAATCCTGCATGTTAAATATCAGACACTTTCATTTTTCATCCTGAATCAATGCATCTGTGCTTTAAGCTTCTTAGTATGCTGAAGAATTGGATTTCTGTGAAAACATTACATATACAGGTTTGTATTAAAATCTATAATTTATATTCCATTTTCACCTGATTAAAATGTAACATCTGATTATGGGAACCCTTTGCAATCTTTCTGACATCATAGAAAAACGTTCATTTTAATCTCTGCAACATTTTAATTACTAGGTCAATTCTGACTTGAAGGGGAAAAAATAATCTTTTCACAAAACAAATTATTGGTGCAACATTTTAGTTTTTTTTTTTCTCCCATCTGCTCTGAATGCCTCATGTAAATGACAAAAAGAAAAAAGACATACTACACCACAATCAATTCTTCAATAAATGTACAGTCCAAAATGGTTTTATTTAACAAATTAATATTTAAACGAATTACAGTGTTCAAAAGCAACTGATATTTTTGTTAAAAAAAAAAAAATAGCCTAACTCATGGAGGAGTTTAGGCTTCAGATCAAATCTGATGCACTTTCCTGTAACATGAAATAACCACTAAATTTGCTAACTTTTGCTAATACTCAAACACAACATAATGCTAAATAAAATATGTTGAAAGATGAACTTGTATCTTTCCGTTTCATGCTACACGCCTTTAAATCAGCCTTTTCTTTGACAATGAAAATAGGCATTATTTATGTCAGTTTGCTTCTCCTTGCTCTGGACACCTTGTTTGATGGCAGTTGTAATTTTGCATGATTTTTTCCCCCTCTTTCCTCTTATATAAATTCTGAAAGGAAACTCGCAGTCTTTTGTAGTTATGTTTTAAATTCAAGCGCTCGCCAGCATGCTGAGTATTCATTTTGAAACTGTGATGGCCAAATCAAGATAACAACATGTCTCTCCAGACAAAATGACCACAGCATGATGCTGCCAGCTGAAATTAATTCCGCAGTTGACTCGAGGGGGGATTCAGAAGCAGTGTCTGCCGCACCTACTGTACAAGTCTTGAATATTTAGAGAGCCTTATCTTTTACATGCTGTTCTCAATTCACTCTCCCAGCATTTACTGATGAAAATGTACATCAAGCAAAATATTTTCGTTGAGGTCCTCACGGTGCCATTAAGAAAATGGTGGTGCTTCGGTCCTGCGAAAAGGTAAATTTGTTGGAGCTGTTCTCTGTTGCTGCCTTTGTGCTCCAGAGGCAATTCTGGAGAGGTCAGAATAAAATAATTGTTCCTGCCTATGCGACCTGACATCTAAGATTTTTGGGAGCAGATTCAAAGCGCACCATTTTGATTGAATGTGTACTCTTGCTTTTCATGTTTCAAAGATAAAAATAAAACACACACACCTATTGCTCAGCATGAATACAATATTCAAATATATTTAGCATGAATCACATACTCTATATAAAAAAAAGAATTTGTTGCAAAAACATTCTTTAATAGCCACAAATAAAATATACATAAAGATTTTTAGTCATTTCATTTCATATCATGATGAAGCTTTTTAGTTTCATGTGGACCAAAACATAATATAGCCTATTTATTCTTATTACATATTTTGGTCTACTTGTGATTTAGCAGCTTATGATAACAGCTAATAATGTGATATAAATAACAGAAGATGCAAATCTTCATAATCACGAGGACCAGCCAAGTCTAGATCCAGCTCATGGGATCTTGGCTTTGTCAGTCATGTGGAAATATGGCGTTTTCTAGGTCAGGTCAAAATTCTGACATTTCCATTAAACGGAGATGTTAATGTTTGGAATATTGCCAAAGTGATTTCGCAGACCGATCAGTATCATACTCGACATACATGTAGGAGACAGTTCATAAATATATCTAACACTAGATTAACAGTCAGAGGACTGGCCAGGAACCATTCAAAATACAGTAAATGCATTATAAGGGAGAAAAAGACATGTTTATAATAATAATAATAATAATAATAATATCCCCAAAAATGTTTGAATTTAAAACGAACAAATAAAAATGATAAATAAATTTTTGTAAATACAAATATTTAAATATATATATCATTACCATTTTTAAAGCTACAAAGAAACATTTATACCATATACACTAGGAAGATATGACTCTCGGTTATGTCACGACCACTTGACGTCTCTATTCAGAGAGCAGTGTTGTAAATAATTACACACAATTAGCACTTAATTAATGAGGCTGAAACAAAGAGACAGCTCCCCTGGTGCACTTTTTCAGCTTGAGGAAAACACAGCCTTGCTGCTGTTGACAATATGCCATCTGTTTCCAAATCCGAGCCCTGGTAGCTCCGTTCTGTGATAATATGGCATGTTGAAACAGTAATCGCCCCCTTGGGCCGACATAATTACGACTCCATGTTAATCACCTAACAATTAGCAGCCATCAGTTCTAAGGGGCAATCAATGCATTAGGAGACTCTCCCACATGTTTCAGTGTTGTTCTGCTCATTTAAAAAGCAAGGAGCCCTTCAGACTGACATCTTCTGAGAACAGAATAAGAAGTAATTTGCACTTGTACCAATTAAGATTACTAATATCCCATGGTGAATTGAAGCACCTTTCACACCTTTTGTGATGTTGCTTTTTTTCCCCCCCCCACTCACTTTTTTCATTTCCTCTCCCTCTCTGCTTTTGTCCACAATGTTTTTGCCAAGAATAATTCTCAATATTTGACTCTCCTCCATCATCATTCTCCTCATATTAGACCCATTTATTATGAATAATATTGTACAATTTGATTTGAACAAAACTATTGAAGCAGGTGCAGCCCTGAGACTGATCTTCATCCCTACTGTGTTCCATTCGTTTTGATCAACAATATTAAAAACAATCCAAATACAAAAGCACGCCATCGATCACGTCGCAAATACATCTCCTTAAGTGGCACACGTCAAGCTGCATGGCTAACAATGCACATTCAAAACATACACTGCTGAGATTCACGTCATTCAGGTTTGTTAATCGACAATAAGGAGCCAGATTCGCTCTGCATGTTTGGTTTATTTCCCTACAGAGTGTTAGACTTTAGAAGCAGGGGTAAAACTTAAAAAGAACCGCTTATTATTTCACATTAGGAGCCTTAATTCAATAGCAACCCTGACTGTCCTTTATTCCTTTCATTATTCTTTATATTGCACAGATGTTATTACTGTGCAGATGGCCACGTTCCCTTATTACTGCACTATATGGCTGCAGCCATATGCGTGAATTGATGTGCGAGGTGGAAATATTATACATCCGTAATATATACCGAGTGACATATTGTAATGCATATAGGGGGGTAAACATACACGGTCCTCCATATTCATGCATAACCTGCCTTTTCCCCCCTATTCAGCTGAATAATCAGCAGAGGGTTTGGGAGTCAGGTGCCGGCCCCTATAACCGGGGCAGGGGGCTAATTTAAATGTCAGCCTCAACATCACCAAAAAGTACCTATGGCAATCACTGAAAGGTTAAATAGGTTTTCTGTCTTGTTCTTAATTTGCTGAAATTGCAAAATCAATACCTGCAGTTGTAGTCACAGCTTCTTGTTTTACTGCTTTAAGATAAAGTCTACAGGAAGGCAATCTTCACTTCCAATTTGCAATGTTCAGCATCAGGGTGCCTCTTATCAGTGCTTTTAAAAAGCAGCTGTCCGGTCTAACCGCTTTGCCGACACACTCCGTGACGCGGGACCTTAAAAACACCTTGAGCCATCAGGAAGAAAATATATACGTTAATACACACACACTACCAAAAAAAATCATTTGAATTAAAAATTCTCTCTGAGCATTTCAAAGGGATTCACACATTTTTCATAAACCTCCGTTCCTATAGAGTGCATTACAAACAGCTGTTCATCAGGCTCAGGAGCTACAGTGAAAGCAAGGATAAAGGGCACAGCCTTAACTCACAACCCAGTACGGTTCACTGGATATATATGTGCGCATGTGTGTGTGAGCATGTGTGTGTGTCGTCTTTGTCTGCATATAAAACACAAATTTCGCCCTCAGAACACAGCTGGTTTCGGTTCTACATGTGAAATGGCACAGAAAGCTTGATTTACGGCAACCCGGCATTCATGTGCTCGGTTCTAAAGCCTTCCTTGCCCTGTCAAGCATTTAGTGTAAGTGTTTTAGCATTATGCTAATGAAGCTTTTGAAAGTGTGTGTTCATTTAGCTTGTTTTTAAGGCCCTTTCAGATCTTTTGTCTCAGTGTGGGCACTGTTAATCCATCTTAAAACCTCTTTTTAATCTCTCTTTCATTAGTGGAGATAAACGCAGAATGCCACCTTCGTAGCTTTTCGCTTTGATTGTGGGCTGGTCGTATGAAAAAAAAAAATAAAATAAAAAAAATGCCAGTGTATGGCCTTATATTAATAGCCTTAGACTCCAATCAGAGGGCTCTGGGGACTTTTGCGTTTTATTGCAGAAATAATTTCACATGTTCCAGAACAGATTAAAGAAAATTTAATCTGGATATTAAGAACATTATATCCTAAAGTTTAGGGTCAGAGCTGGAACAGACAGGAAGAAATCCACAGAAATTAGAAATGGATTTGATTAGGGCAAACTGTAGATTTAAGAACTATAAAAAGGGGAGGAAAAAAACAGCATTATCATCATCATCATCATCTAAGCCTGGCTTGGAAACTACAGTGAGCCTTTTCTCAGAATTTTCAAATTATTTTGTGACGTCCTAATTTGTTCTGAATCATGTTACTCAAAAAGCAGATTTAGTGAGGAAATAAATAGCAACCAACTGAACATCATTTTCAGAGTCATTTACATTTCTGTTTCATTTATCATAAAATACACTTATAATCTTACATTCACAAATGCTCTCTCGACGACGCAAATAGTTCAAACAGTCGCGCTCGTCACTTTCATGATCTGAAGAAATCATGGTTAAAGAATGCCTTGTTTACAATTTCCCATTAGGAAAAAAAGGTTCAAGAAGTTCATTTCTTGCCTCACGCCTACAACAGTAATGCTTGGGGAAACACTGCCATCTATTGGTCATGCAAAAAACAACCGGTTAGAGGGTTCCCTTTTCAAAATGCATAGGAAAACATGCAAATAGCCTACATGTTAAGTAACAGAGCTCCTTGGGGTGTGTGCAACACATATTGCATGCACATTTCAGCCTTAAAAACAGCTCAGTGCAGGTCTTGCTGCATGGCACAGTGGAACCAATGCCAGTTTTATGTCTGTAAAAGGGGCATTAAATACACTGAGACCCAAACAGCCACAATTGTACTGCTTTTTAAACCCTTTATAAAGAAATGCAGGAGCCTCAAGTGTTTAAAATTAGCAGTGATGGTTAATCTCAATAAGCCACACTACAGTTAGTTTAAAAGTCACTATGTAAATAAGCATCCATCGCAGGCCACATCATATGGAAGCAGTCTTCAAATGAAGGGTGTAGTAATACTGTAAGAATAATCAAAGGATTACTGCAAAAATGAGCAGTTAACTGTAAAATAAGTTTCTCCGCCCTGGCGGCGTGATTATACTTAAGCCCTGTAGTTAGGTGTTTTGAATTTCCATATTCACACACACGTTCCGAGACAAAGGTAAAGGTAGAAGAGGAGGGTGACAGCATGGAGGTAGTAGCCAAAATGTCTGCCGCACCTTTTATTGAAGCGTATGAAAGGAGCTGAAGGAAACCCACACCCTGTTTTCATTAGCCTCATGTCAACCACAGAGAAAAAGAGAGAGGGAGAGAGAGAAAGAGAGAGGATGCATTTTCTTTCCTTTTTACCTATATGCCTCATATTACAGCATGCAGCTGGGAACCAAAGCCAGAAAGGACCTTTTTATGTTTTCTTTTTTTTTTAGGAGAAAAAAAAAAGGTGTTTTCATTTAAAAATATTTTAAAAGCTTGCAAAAAAAAATAAATAAATAAAAAAATTTGGTACCTACTTCTGGTTCAGATAATAAATAAATACTTTTTTTTTTTTTTTTTATATTATATTAGCCTATACATATTTTATGATGGCCAATTAGATGAGGTGTGAATACAATTTTAAATTGAAATGAACCATTATTAATTAATATTATTGCTAACTGCATAAATGTAAATCCGAATGTATATTAATTCAAATACACAAAAAAGAACAAATTTAGCTTGTCATCAGATCAGGTTTAAGCACAAACTGCATTTTTCCCATCCATAAGTAACATTTATGTCATGATCTCTTATTCCATCTGTTCTCACTTAACATATTTGCAAAACGTCTCTGAAAATGACTAAACAAAAGATATTTTTAAATTTGTGGTGCTTGTGAAAACAAAACCAGATGTTTCTGTGAGGAGGAGTGGAATGGAATAAAATGTACACATTTAAATAAAACATATATCATAGTACTTTAGTAGGTTTGCGCATGCATATGAATATGGAAATGGAAGGACAGTGTCACTCACTTGTGGCTGTTACATAAAGCTATTCTTATTACACAGTAAATTAACACAACTTGTAAAAACAGTATTCTTGTACAAAATCATGCAGTATTAAAGATTAAAAAAGAAAATAAAAAGCACTGCCCACTCAAAAGGCAAATAAACATCACAAATTACAAATGACTACATTCCTAGCAAGTGCCCTCATCAGTATGCAAACAGAAACGGCGGTGTAAAGATGAAGAGAATCAGAGCACAGGAAATGTGCATGTCGATCAAGCCGCCACGAGCAGCTGACTGACATTGTGTTTGTTAAAGCCCTGTGAGCGGTGAGAGCAAGCCTGGCTTATTACCATGTAGCATCCAACGCTAAGACTCAGCTTGGGGAAAGTGCGCTCTAACAGGCGCAAGACCCCCTCAGCCGAACATTTCGGCTTATACACATCACTGCCCCGAACGAGCATCAGCAACCCAATGACGCCTCTGCCAGCAAATTACATTCCTTAATGATCGTTTGACTGCGATTGTCACACGCATCACTCTGTGCTCATGCAAATGTGCACTCCTGACTGGCCAATGGCAGATACTAATACTGCCCCACGCGTGATTAGAGATGATGGATCTCCCTGGTTGATTACCACCACCACCAAAAAAAAAAAAAAACAGAAAGACTGCCCACCGTAAATCTACTCGCCCTAAACGTCAGCCGGCGTGACTCGCTCGCACTTATAAAAGGAGAATTAGCGCAGGGAGATTAAGTTGAAGGAAATAACAGGGTGCCTCCTGTATATTACAATGGGCAGTCGGTGCCCCCTGAGAGCTGAACGCTGAGCTAGAACAATACATCCCTCATCAGGAACGGCGCAGAATTACAAGCACATGGAATTACTAAAGCAGCACTCCAAACTCTGACACAGCAGTAACCGACAGCAACCACCATTTAACCCAAATTACACGCACACTGCAAGCAACCACGGAGACGAGATAGTAAAACAACCACACGGCACGAGGGTTCATGCAATATTTTGCCAACTCGCTGATTGAAATATGACAGAGAGAGAGAGATGACATATTTAAAAATATTTACCAGAACGTTTCCGTCCTCTGAACCGCCCAATTTCACTGTGTTTGAGCGAGTGTGTGCGAGCGTGTGCGTGTGTCTGGGGTTGAGCTAGCCTCTTCTTGGACCGGGGAAAAAGCAGACGGGGGATAAGACAAGTGTGGTGTGTGTATGAAGCCGTGGCCCCGAGACGCATGACCCACCGTGATGTTTCGGGAGCCAGTCAGTGACCTTGCGCTCTTTCTGTGATTAATTCCCTCTGCCTTGTGCACGGCTGGCCCACAAAATCGTCCCCTAAAATGGTCACATTTGGACAAATAAAACTTGAGGTTTAGGTGGTCAATTCAGTCCCTTTCAAAATAATGAACACTCTCAAATGCGTACATGTTGATTGGATGTGCACTTGTAGTTGGGATGGGAACAGGAATTGAAAAATCTAAAAGGAAGACAAAGCAGTCAGTCAGTCAAAATGGAGGTTTGCAGAAGGGGAGCCATTACAAATATTCTCTTTTTTTCTCCAACCAGAGATTCTTCTCCTCCGCGGCACGGCGATTCTCATTTTCTGACAGACTGAATTACTATTCATTCACTTTCTTTTCTGATTATGTGCTGGACAGCGAAATTTGGGGGGCTGCGAATGCAAATTTTTTTTTTCTTCCCCCCTCTCGTCTGACACCATGACAGCAGTCTCTGCCGTCACAAGGGCAAAGTGGGGAGAGGAGCAATCTAGCATCCAGGGATATGAATTTCTGATCAGTGGCGGGTCGGCTGCTCCTACCGCAGGCTTACAGTAATCCCATTGGACAGCCAGCTCTGATGAAGACAGGGAGAGGGCCACCACAATGGAGGTGGCTTACAGTGGCGAGAATCTCGCTGTAATTTAAAGTCACGCATTTTGAGCACCACAGATCGCGTAAGGAAGACCAACAAGGAGTGATTTAACCGCTGGAACGGTTATGTAGATTCCGCTAACCCATCCTACACACCCATTTTCACCGCTTCCATTGTTTATATTAGCTCTCGGTCAAACGTGCCTGGCTGACGCGCTGTTTAACAAACATTTTAATGCGCCCCCTCGGGCCCGCGCTGATTAATGAACTCGGGTTTGATTCCACTCACTGGGAAACACTGGTATTCGTTCATGTTTAATGTAGGAAAGGGATGCAGGTTGGGTGGGGAATAATGAATTGTGAATCTTTTAATCAGTTTGGGTATTCATGCATACATTTTCAGAAAGAAAAATGGTTTCGAGTGGTTTTAGGGTGGAAATCCACCCCGCTCTGGGAAGAGGCTCCAAATAGCCCTGGGATTCGTTGAGCAAACATGAGCGCAACAAAGTTGACCAAAGCTATCAGAAGCTGTTAGCCTGAGACAGACAGAGCACATTCTTATAAAGGTCATGAATCTGGGCTGTGTGGACACATGACCAAACGAACTTCGTAAATGTTATTGTACAGGATGACCCGTGTGAGGTAAGGTGTGCCTCGATTTGCCTTAGTGGACTTAGAAGTCTGTGACAAAAGTAGATATTTATGCATACTACAGATTATTGGACCCCATTAGACCAAAAAAAAAAAAAAAACATAGCATTTTAAAGAATCTAACACAAAGAAATATTTAATATTCACTACTTCAAGGTCACAATCAAATATGAAAATTTGACATTGATCATGTGACACTTTTTACAGACAGTCAAATGTTCTATTTAAGCACTAGATGTTCTTTGGATCATGCTGAAGATCATAATCAACAGGTTTTACACAAACTTTTAAACAGACTTGTGTAGCTTGAGTGCTGTTGTTAGGGACAAACCAATTACTGAGAAATTCATGTTATTTGTCCAACATTCAGAATGTTACAGTAAATATTTGTTATATGAAATATCATAATAGTACTAGTAATTTTCTATTTAATAATAAAAATACGCAGCATATACCCGACTAATTAAGTTTTTATCACAAATGTTTCTTGATCACCAAAACAGCATATTAGAATGATTTCTGAAGGATCATGTGACACTAAAAACTAGATTCAACTAATGACTGCTAAAATAAATTCAGCTCTGCCATCACAGAAATATATTATAACTAAAGTTATTTTAAATTGTAATTTTTTTAAAAACTGTGGTGATAATACTGTTTGCTTTTTAATCAAAAATGACAAATTTATGCAAACAATGATAAGAAAATATTTAAATTTTTAATTTAAATTTAAGAAAAAAAAAATGAAAAACCTTAATGAGCAAAATGTTAACTAACTCTCCTGAAGCACAATGGAACTGAATCAAAATGAAACCCATTCATGCTCCCATGCTTAAACCAATCACACCAGTACATATATATAAAAATACAGCAATCTTACTTGAAAAAAACATACTGGTATTACCAGTAGAAAAAAAACAATTTTCATTTATCAGAACTAAAACACACCCATCTACTTCAACTCATGATGACATGGCAACAAAAGGCTGCTCCACAACAGAATATGCGCTGACCCACAGAGTAAAAACACACAAAACATGACAGCTTATTGTTCCACCATAACTAAGAACCCAAGTCTTCGCCATAAAACTGCTTTTGTGGGAATTTTAATGACGGGGAAGTCATCCACAGAGAATGAATAATGAATGAAGCATTTGATTTTGGAGGCAGAGTCTGGGTTCCTGTACTATAAAGGATATTGTGGAGAGAGTGTGGCAGTTGAAAAGCATGAATACCCGGGCGGGGGCAGAGGGGGCAGCGGAATCAGCAGAGTTTGCTTGAGCGAATTAATTCACCTGAGTACTGTGAAGGCGAGAAGCTCGGAATATTAACAGGGCTCTTATTGTAATTGCATGATTACGGTGCACCCGGACACCAAATAAAACCATTATTTTGGTATTTTTACACACATATTTGATCAAAGCCGGCTGACATGTTTATATATTTATGCATTTGTTGGTTTTCAAACCCACCGAGTTGACCGGGAGCGATGATGTCACTCGGACAGAGGGCAACGGTGGCCCAATCAGACGCAGCAATCCCCCCTGCAGCTCCTGCACGCCTTTCCTCATAACCGCAGGAGCAGGTGATTTACAATATGGAAAACGAATTGTTCCGGATCTTCATGATGCCTCTCGCAGGGGGGAACCAATATTGAAGGAGGTTAAAGAAATGAGATTAAGGACCAGGCCCCATGCCGCACCGCCACAAGATTGGGCCCGGGGATAGACACATGCATTAGACTGATGAAAGTGAGGCCGCTGATCAGACTTCTGAGATGAACACTTGTTCAAAAAAGAGCCTGATGGAAAAATAGAAAGAGAGAGAGAGAGAGAAAGAGATGACAACATCTGTGAGGTAATGAAAGCGCATTGTGTCGTGCTAGATTGTATGGAGGCAACTAATCAGATCTCAGAGGGTAGAAGGGTGCCGGTGTCATTCGCCGGGTTCTTCCCGCTATTGTCGTGATGGACCGGCCTTCACTACGAGGCCTTCGCTAGATGATGAGTGTCTCACACATGAGGGGTTACGGGAAGTTCACGTGAACGAATGAAGTCCATTTCCGAGGTGTGCGATGAGAGAGCAACACAACCGGTGTTTTCAATTTACAGCTCGGGCCAAAGAAACGTACATCTGCGAAAGAAAGACGAGGAAAAAAGCCCCAAAAATGCTTCCCGCAGAGGTGGCCTGCAAATACAGTGAAGAATGTGGTGGGATTTCTCTTGAACGTGCCAAGATGAATTGTGGGATCGGGGTTGTGTTTTAAAAACATTAGTCAAATTTTATGGCCAGGAACTTTCCTTAAACTCATTCGCGTTGTGCGGAGAAACATCCTCGCATATGTTGGACCTCTGTTTACGTGCCGATTCGAGACGGGAACTGCAAGCACCTCAGAACTCGAATTACCGCAGGCGTCCATGCAGCTAAGTCTAAAATAACCAGTATCACCTCATTATGCCGTAGGTGGGCAGAATTATGACTGGTGGCAAATTAAGTTGTTACATCTGCGCCGTGTTGAAATATGGAGTGCAAATAGATGCGGTGAGGCAAAGTCGCACAAGCGCTTGACTTTATCAGGAGACATGCTGGGCACCAATCTCTCTCTGCCAGGCAGGTCATTTACCTCCAGAGCACACTCGGCAGTATTGAAGCAGTCAGGACTATCTGTCCCAGACACATGCCTGACAGAGCACCGTGTTGAATGCACAAATGCATTTAAAATGCAGCTTGCATTTTTCCCCCAGATACACGCATGCATGAGGGTTCTAAAGGGGCAAAATGCAGCATGCATCTGAATATTGTATTAGTCTGGGACTGTGTTGCAGCTCAATTTCAATGAACAGGTTAAAAAAAACACCTGATGATGTGGCAAGCATAGTCTCATATCGCACAGAGGAAAATGCAGTGCAATTCACACATTTAATGATTTAAATCTTTTCTATAATAAGCATGTTTTAATTTCAGAATTAGTAGGAATTTTGATATATTTGGGGGGAATTAAGTAAAAAAGAAATTTATGTTATACAACTGTTCTGATATCATAATGAAGAAAAATGCTCACTAAAATGATACATTCTAGAACAGTTTAATAATTCTCTACAATTTTTAATTTCTACATCTCAATCTTTTTTTTTCCATAGAGAAAAAATATTCACTGCTTATTTGAAAAACCTTTATCAGCCCAATAAAAGTCATGTGGTCCAACCAACAAGTGGAAACAGGCAGAAATATAAACAGAAAATTTTATCATAGAGAGGACACATACAGACCATGACTGTGTCAAGGTCAATACATCTAGTAATTTGTCAGATGATTTAAACTTTTTTCTTTTCTTTTTTGCAACTTCCCCAAAACAAAATGTATGAATTAATAACAAATAATAAAATTATTTAAAAAATAGTTATTATTCATAACATTGTTATTAATAACAGCTTTTACCTCATGTTTTTACCACACTGAAAAGTCAGTAAGATTTTTTTTATTAATACTTTTAGAATGTTATTGTAAATGTGAAAGAAGAGACTTATAACAAGTCTTGCTGTGACTGTACCAGCATATTAAAATATATTCAAATAGAAAAATATTTTAAATTGTAATCTTTTACAGTATAATCCTTTAACTGTATTTTTGATTAAATAAGTGCAGCCTTGGTGCCCTAAAGAGAGTTTTGATTAAATGAATAAATTAACTAACTTACTTACTAACTAACGAACTAACAAATGAAATACACAAATCTTACCAAACTTTTTTCTTCAATTATAATAGTAAAGAATAATGACAATAATATGTATACATACGCTCACATGTGTAAAAGATGTAAAAAAAAATTTAAATTAAATAAATACCACATATAGTGGACTATGTCAGTGACCCTTATATGAATCAAACACAAACAAAACATAACCACTAAGTGCAGTATCTAAACCACATGAGCTAATGACAGCATAAAAGCGAAGAAAAGGACATAAAGGACATAATCAGCGAGTTGGACCACATCTCTGTTTGTTCCAGGAATCTCCTTGTTCACTAAGTAAATAATGAAGGGTATATTATTCTGCATGGAATAATGCTAATAGAAATGTCCTCGTCAAATGTTGTCTATCAGGGATGTAATGAGAGTTGCATTATTCCAGCAGGGTGGAAGGTAATGAACTTAAATTCATTTACAGTGACTATTCAAGGGAGGAAAAAAAAATGCAAGGAAGGCTATAATTTCAAGGTGTGCGGAACGATCGGCTATCCGTTTCTCTTATTTCCAGAAGACGCCTGTGGAGCAGTTTGCCACGGTGCCCCGCAGAGAGCAACACATCAGTCTAGTCAGCAGGGAGTCATCATCATTTTCTTTTTGATTAACGATTCCCCAACTAAATATGATAGAATAGGATGGTAAGCACATTATTCGAAATTAAATAACTCACAAAAGTTTGGCTGCGCTTGAGTGTTGTCACTTAAGAGACAAACATCAAGCAGAGAGTTTATTTTTTGTGTCAATTATTAATAGGGGGAAGTTCAAGATAACAATGGCCACATTTCATTTGCTACGCATTAAAATAAAAAATAAAAAAAACCTAAAGATAAACTCTAATTATTTTGCTCATAAATTAGGCTTTGCAAGTACAGAGAAAGCCATTGTGCCTGTGTAATTAATTTCTTATACTATTTGTGAGTACATTTTATAATTATTCAAATTTCCAAAAGGGCTGAAACACTTCCTTTAGTGGAGAGAGTGATTTTCTACACTTGACTTCCTGTTATAATCAAGGTCTTTCTAACCTGATAACTGAAGGTTACGCCTCGGTGAATAATTCAGTAAGGCACGAAAACTCTGGCGGCATGGAGAGCACTAATCTTATATAGTCACAGTAAAGGATATTAGGGAACAATTGCCAAAAGTGACACATCTAATAGAGAAAGATTACTCTGCGCTACATCAATTTGATTTGAATTGAATACATTTCACGAGCATTTTCTGCTGTGCCGCCCGGACATAATGCAAGAACGCAAGGTGTCAGAGAAGGCCAGGAACAGTCGGCCATTCTCAGACTAAACCCACATTTATGAAAGTCCTCAAAGGGAGGGCGCCGCTCTGATGAGAGAAACCAGCACTTCAGCCCGTCCTAAATGGCTTTACCACTTCCTTTTTCCAAAGCAATACTGCGGTTTAATCAGGTAAGACATGCAGGCGATGAAAAAAAGGTAGAAATCATTCAAGTTCCGAATGCGTCCCTTCAATGCTGGGAGCCACAGGGTTTCTACACCTTTGCCTGCTTTCAGCAAAAAATTCTGTTGATCTGGAGGGGAATTATGGGTAAAATGTGTGGCTGAAAAATGATGGGGCGCAATCTTTACCCTTAATCTCTCATTGAGTGGCAAGCTGGTCCCCAGCCTGACAGACGCCATTAATTTTAAACTGTACTTACATTACCAAGTGTATGCGTGTGGTGATTTTTTTTCTCTCTCTCTTTCCTTTGCTTGAACCTTGATCCTGAAAAGGGTGCAATGTCAGCCTACCCTGAATTCAAGCCCACCGCAGCTAATAGACCACCATTCATTCATTTTAAATGGAGAGTGGAGTTAATCAAAAATATTCCCTGATGGCACAAATAAATGAACACGCTATCAACAAATGTTTTATAAAATAACCCAGCGTGGAACACTTAAGCTAAGAGTCTTGAAGGCAGCTGCGATTCTGATCCACGTTTGCATACGTTATAAAATAAAAGATCAAGTGAGATTTGTGGAGACTCTTGCTAGAAATTCCTCACAATAAGAACCAGTGACTGTACTTACAATGCGCCTTTAATGACACCTAGTGGCCAATGTTTGTAATTGAATTTAATGTGGATTAGTGCTTCAGATGTGTACAACTGTCATATGTAAGGACTAGCCAGAATGATTAATTTATAGATCAATTAAAAAAAATAATAGTAATAGTTCAACTAACACATTAGTGTCCATTTAGTTGCTAGTAGAAAACTGCGATGATTCTAATAGCTTTGAACAAAGTAAAATTGTTATTAGTAAAACTGGAACCACAAATTCCCATATCATGATTCAGTGAAGGGGGAAATGTTATTTGTAACCAGAAATGTAATAGTTAGGATAGTGACTAGTAGCTGCAAAATACTAGTCTTTAATAAATATATTTAATATGTCTTAGTTACCAGTAGAGTAAGTATAAAAAGCAATTGGAAAAATTACACTGAAAAAGATACCATTCCTATATTCGTTTGCTTGTAAACAATTAGACAAACAACACC
>SCHK01258795.1:2014-14440 GCA_004124795.1 Poropuntius huangchuchieni
TGGTTTTCAGAAGAAATGACACGAGAGTGAGTAAATGATGGCAGAGATTAAATTTTTAGGTCAACTACTCCTAGAAGCGGTTATGAGTTGTATTTGGTCAGTTTCTTTATCAATCATTATTCGAACATCCATGTGTCACCAGTGTAGCAGCATGCAGATCAGTGGTATGAGTTTTCACTAACACTCCATGGTGAAGGAACCCGATATTATGTCATTTTTAATATATAAAATTATTATAAAAAGCTTAGCATTTCGATTTAGAACGTAAAACATATCGGTGAAAGAACTCAAAGTGTAATTCTCTGATATACTGTAGGTAGTTTCAATGTTGTTGCCGGTGGTTTATGACTACAAGACAGTAGTCATAAAAAGAAAGGTGTTGGAATTTCCACCATTACTAAAGCAGAAGTCTAGAATTTAACTTAACATCCTCCAGTGCTACCATACTAACTTCACAAGATTCCTATGCTGATGTAAAAAAAAAAGAATGTCTTTAGCTCTGCATTGAATACGAATGAAATACCATTGGTCAAAATCTATTAATGAATATCCACTATACACTATAAACAGTAATTGGTATTTCCTCTTTTTTTCTAATTAGCAAGGCAGGACTGATCAATGCTTTAAAAGGACCTCATATTTGAAATGTGCATGAGGCCGCAAATCTATTTAGACCTACACATAAAGCTGTGTGTTCAGGCCAGGGCAATTCAACTTCTGATGCACACTTACTACATTTTGTTACTCTATTAGGTCTAGGTCTATTGCTCCAAAAGCGTACCTAAAGACATTTATTTAAATTTAAGCCTACTGACTTGAGTGACGTGACTTTTAAACAATAAAATCAAGAGTAAAACAAAATAAGTCTGTAAAAATGAATGTTGTCTTCAAGTAAGGGCACCAGACCGAACAAGGTGTGGTGTATGCAAGCAAGATTCTAATATCACAACAAAAAAAAAGGGAATCTAGCATTTTAGCAATGCACATTTCAGCATCCAAATCTTCCTAGGAAACCCGTAATAGTGTCTGATCTTTATCCCCAGCACCAATCTCATGATAAACACACTGAAATATTGTCATATAAACATGCAGGCGCATATAATTAACTTGTCTTCATGAAACGTAGGTCTGTAGCTGAAGTCAATTGATAACGTAACGCCGGCTGAAAGGTGAAAAGAATGGCCAGTGCAACCTGAGGATGTTTTGCATCCACTGAGTTCTTCCACGCACCACCTCACAGAGGCTGTGAATTTTCATACCTGTTCTCCAGCAGTCCCTCGCTCTCCTGGTGAAACCAGCAGCAAAACAGCCATTCCTTTTCAAATGGCTGGAGAGAAGGAATGGATGAAATGCGGGATGGAGGTATGAATGGATCAGGAGCAGATGGATCCAGGTGTGGAGGTCAGGGTGCAGACGGGTGTGGGAAAACCATAAAAGAGCGGGTCAGTCATCGGAAAGATGAGGAGGAAGAAGAGAACGACCCCGAGCACGTAGAAGGAGAGAATCGTGAGGCGGTGTGGGTGGTCCAGGGCCGTGCTGAGAGCTGGAAAACCCATGTAGTTGCAGAAGGAGTGGCACAGCACAGGACCCACCAAATGACCTACAGACACATACACAGAAAGAGATAGTTGCAGTTATTTCTTTGTATGCTGTTACAGTTTGTTTGCTAAAAAATCTAGTTTAATCAGAACTACAATGACAATTGTCTCTAAAAGTTTCAGGTCTGTCAACCATTTCCTGGTCACAATTCACCCAAAATACAAAAAAATAAGAAATGTATTTTACACAAAGAAAACAAAGACAATTTTTGTTGAACTGTGATATTATTTTAATGACAATTAAGCTTAATTCCTTCCCTAATTATCATTAATGTCTGCAATACGGATTAAAAGTAACTAAAAAATCCCACAGATAAGCTTTTAAAATTACTTAGAACTTAAAAATGCTTAAAACCTCAGGCTTTTTAAACTACTTAAGCAAACTTAATCTAGTTTACATTATGAATCATAATTGTGTCTGGACACAATATTTTAATAAATGTCACAATAAGGCAAAAGCACAAATACTGTACAATACAATTTATATTTTTTGTGCGCTGCAGTCATAAGCCAGATTTATTTATTTTTTTTGCATTCCAGAAATATGTACTGGAAAGTCAATGTGCTTAATTGTCATGAAAATAGACAATACAAACATTATCTTAGTGGTTACTATTAATATTTTAAAGCAAAACTTTTTTAATTTTAGAATTTTTTAGTCCTCTTGTGAAGTAGTGCATGCATCAGTTGTATTAAAGATAACAGATGCACCTGTCCTGATGAAAATAAAGGCTGTATAAGCGCCAAATACTGCAGTGTAGGAGAACTGGAACACTGAAAAATACATAAACAAACAAACACATGAGAAATTATGTCTCACAGGCAGCACTCCTTGCACTAAAGATGACAGTAAACTAATGACTCGATTACCTGCAGAGAGGAAAATCCCTGAGACAGTGCCCTGTCTGAACCGCAGGAGCTCAATTACATGGTGAAAATGAGCTGCAGTCACACGCAAACAGAGAGAGAGGGAGACAGTGAGAGAGAGAAAGAAGAAAAGGTTACCATAACAATAATGGTCTATAAAGCAATGCAAATTAAATTATAAACGGTCTTGTTTTTCTTGAGCAAGTGGTCAGTCATTCAAACACATTAATGAAGAGGTGATATTTTCTGTCAAATAAGACTTGAGTAGGTTGATTTCCCGCCATTTTCTGAGAACTGCATGCCTTGGCTCAGGTTACCAATTATCAGATCCATGTAGTACCAATTATCAACAATAATTTCCCTGGAGAGTACCCCAATAGTTATTTCGGTTTTTAGTATTTGTTATTATCGCAGTAACCTTTATTACATTAGTTGCCATGAAATGAAAATTCAATCTATCTTCATTTTATAGATCTTATTGTGAATGATTCAATGAATATATGTATGAAATCTTTAATCAAAATGTCATAACTCAACCTTCCAGTAAAGTGACATACGGTAGAAAATATCTATCGCTTCTACCATTTCATCTGAACTTTGAATTAGATCGGAAGACAGCAGAAAGACTGCTTTATCTACAAAAGCAGCCCAAAACAACAGGTCTTATTCACTATCCACATGCATGCACAAATTTGTGAATGCAGTCTGCATACAAACATCACATGCAGCTATAGAGAGTGTTATATGTTTGCTGAGAGGGACGAAAGGCTGAAATTGAAAATCAAGAATGCAAATAGTCAACTTTGTTTTCTTGTTGGCTTTAAGCCTTAATGCAAAAAAAGCAGGATGGAGTAAAAACTAATAATTTATATATTTACCCCAATCTGTATCAAAGCAAATGGCACGTCACCACTCACCAACACCAAAGAAGAGTGGACATGTGAAGATTGCGGTGGAGGGGCCTGCACAGGGTACTAGCATGGGAAGCATGCATGCCCGAAAAACCAACTCCTCTGTCAATGGCGCCACAACCTGGTTCCTCAGCCAGCGCATGTCACTCAGACACAGCGACCAGAAGCAAGGGTCTGTAAAGACATAACAGGCCAATCACATTTACTACAACACTAACACTGACACTGAAGCCAACCGGATTCTTTTACAGCAACAAAGATCAATCTAGCTGATTTATTTGGCACAACATGAAGATACAGATTCACCTCCCAAATTATTCGGCTAACACTTATTGTTGCCTATAATAATTTAGCATCAAGTCATCTCTTTAATAGATTATTTAAATCCCAAAATAGCTTTATAATTAGAGAGATTCACTGGAGAAAAGCGGAAAAGGCTGCTTACCGACTACAACTTTCATCCCATCAATGAAACCCCAGGGGCAATCCATGGCTAGCTGGATCAGAGGACCAAGAAACAGCACCTGACAGAAAACAGAGTAATAAAATAAATCACATTTATCACACATAAACGTGCCAGATCAGGCGTCCAATATAAAGACTCTTCTACAATCTGAAAGTTTTTCAGAATATTAATTTTTTATAATATAATGATATAATATAAAATTTGATAATAATAAGCAAGTACAGATTTTGTCATTCACTAACCATGGTCAACAGCAGCGGAAGAATGATAGCAGGAATAAGACCCTCGAACCGGATCCCCATAAGGGCCAGTAATGAGGGACCAGGCTATAAGACATTGGCAAAAACAAATTACAAAATGCTTCAAAACAAAACTGTATGATGCAGTGAGATCAAGGACAACATATCAAATAGAGCATGGTAAACACATACAGCAAACAACAGTGAGGACTAGACGTGTGTTGCAAACTAACCTGGATGCCTGTGAAATCTTTCCATGCCCACACAAACACCGGAGACAGAGCGGATACAATCAGTACACTGGTGAAGCGCCTCTTTATCACTGCAGGATGATCCCTGTTAGTGCAAAAAACAACCATAATCATTGTTAAACAAACAATCATTGTTAAATGCATTATACAGTAACAAGTTTGCATCAAGCCACCAGTTTGTTACATAAGACAAGACAAACAGGCTGACACTAGGGTTGCCACAACAAAATATGAATAACCAATACAAATTCTAATGAAATAATAATGAAAATCAAATCCATAATATTTTATCCTGGTTGTTAACTTTATTTTTTCAATTTAAAATTTGCAGGATTTATTTAATTATTATTTTTCATCAACTTACTAATATTTCTTGCACTTCAAGTTGCTGATGTCAAAGAATGGAAACATTTTGTGCTGAAAAATAGTTCCAAACGTACCATTTGATCAATAGTCTTAAAGTTCGATTTGAAAAGCATTTTAAAACATTTGATTCGAAGAGCATTTAAAAAATAATATTCAACTCAAGCAATACTGACGTTCGCCTCAAGCTGCAATTGAACATTCGATTCAGACGATATTTTAACATTTTTAAAACGATACATTTGGTTCAGCATTCGCTTGAAACAATGTTTTGTCGAACGTTAGATTTAAACAATATACTGTAAGCGTCGAATCTATCGTTACAACGCTGCCTAGGTAGGGAGCTCACTACGTTTTGTGACACAGCCAAAGACTATGAAAAATACCTTGGTAAATCGCTTTTCCAAACGTATAAACTTCCAACATAGGAGCACGCAAGCAGTAGACAGGAGAGAATTGACACCCAGCAAAGTCCATCAGGAACAGACGCCACATTAGCATGGAGTTGACCTGAATGAAAACTTGACATCAAACCATCGTCGTCGTTCATGGCGAGACCGACAGGGGCTAAAAACCACTAGACGCGCTAAAAAACTGCAGGTATGGGTGACACATTAAACACTACACTGGTAATTTTGTTTTTGTCCTAGATAAGTGTGTATGTCCACAACGGAGGTACTCTGAAGAAGCTGAGAGGAGACTGTTTTGGCGCCACAGAATGACGCCATCAACACGCGACGGTCCTGACACCGGCCCATATTTCCATTCACAACTCATGACAACTGATGATGATGCACTGTATGTTGAATGGGGAGGAGAGAAATGACGGTCAATTTATGAAACACTTAACGGCCCATTGAGACGCTCTAACCATTACAATGTGGTTGCATCTTATGGATGCAATTAGTTCTTCCCACTGTTCAATAAATTGTATTTATAACCTATTTATTAATATATCCAACCCCTTTTCTTGTTTCCATTTCCTTGAAAAATTGTATAGACAGACAAATAGACAGAGAGAGAGAGAGAGAGAGAGAGAGAGATTTGGATTCTTATGTGAATGTTTTATTTTGTAAAGCATGTCTCACAAATACATAATTGTTACAATAATAACAACTTTAAGTTACCTAATTTTGAATAGGCTATATACTTGATCTATCTATCTATCTATCTATCTATCCATAAATTGAACTGCCTATTGCAGGTTTTTCATCTTAATAATTCATTAAAACAATTATTAAGCACAAATTAATTTATGAAAAACTGCATAACTCTAACACAGGAATATCATCCCACTGTTAACTTTCTTTGTATATTGATGATGAAAAGAATTTTCGAATTGGAGGACAGAATTCACGAATCAAAATTATTTGAGATGTTTTGAGCTAGGTGTTTGACACCAATCAACCAAACCACAGCCACAGCAAAATATATTTGTGTGTAGATATAGACTTTTGATTCATATAGCCCATGTGACAAGTGGTTTCCCCTAGCTAGGCTATATATTTTCCGATTTCCATAAAGACTGAACAATGGGTTAACAAGTTGCATGTATTAGCTCTGTTTTATCTTGTTGTTTTAATATTATTAATTTCTTACAGTTGTGGAGCTTTATAAAACTGGCTGATTAGGTTATAATAACCATCACGCGCATTATCACGCAGATGGTCGTCTTAAATTAAGGGGTGTCGATGAAAGTGACACAGCACAATCGCTGCATATATTAGCCTACAGGTGTAAAGGACTGACTTCCACAGGTGTATTCCTAAATACGGAGAATGCGGAGGATTCCACGAGCTGTCAGATCCCTCGCTCGAGCGTCACTGCGCGCGTATGTAACAGCAGTGATGTGGTGCCAACCCCGCGAACGCCACCCTGAGGCGAAATTACGAAGCCTACACTTAGCTCATGCATATTAATCAGGCGGCGAAATCCTCCAATGGCGAAGCCTTATGTCTGAATATTAATGACCTTCGCCTGACGTTGCGCTTTAACGGTCCAATGGCAAAGGCTTGGCTTGTGAATATTAACGACCCCGCTACCATATTAGGATTCGTAACTTAACATCCGGGGGCGGGGCTTACGCGTGTCGTGGCACCCTGACCAACCGCAGAGGCGCATGATGTGGGCGAGGGCAAAACCCGTCCTCGGATTTCTTTAACGGCGGAGAGCTGAGAAGGAGAGATGGGCGTGACAACGGAGTGTCTGGACTAGACTGAAAACACTCTTCTCCTGGATTAAGATCCGCGCTGTCTTCCGTGTAACTGATGACAACGGAGTGTGGCAATGCAAACCACACGACGTGATGCGTGTGCCATCCAGTTTAACACCGCGAGCGATGAATTAACAGCACGACGCCCTATTTTAAGGCCACACGGGGATTGACAAGCCAAGGATATTCAAGGCAGGGGTCTGTAACATCATCAGGTGCGTATTTGGATAGTTTTTGCTTGGCGTGCTTGTTCACCGAAATATGTTGCTCATTTTATTATCACTTAAACAGTCTTCTTATGTCAGTGCGGAGTGCCATTTATAGATGCGTGTGTTCTTATATTTATTTTCTGTGCAAATCATTTATAATTAAGAATTATTTTTTTTTATTTCAAGTGTTTTATTTAAATTGTAGCCTTCTATATGTAATAAATTAAATAATTAATTAATTAATTTTCCGTGAAATCCCTTGTGTACTTCCCAGGCCTCATAGGCAGCCGTGAAATTGCTTGGTATTTAAGAGCATCTTAATTATATTGTTCTAGTGGGATACAATTGCAGTGATGATTCTGGTGAACACCAAATAGGTCAGGTTTTGGTATGATAACGTTATGTAATAAGTCCATATGTAATGTGCATTTTGAACAGACTTTACCGACGGATTAAAAGAAATGGGAATGATACAAGTGTGACACTACATCGTGCTGACGCCTTATAAATCAGCTGTTAAAAGTGTTGCCTGACTTTCATATTTCATCTATAGTAAACGTCTCGCGTGCGTGCGTGTATTTCCTGGGGGAATTGGTATTGTATGATTACGTCGCAAAATTCGAATTAGACATCGAATTATATCATTCGGATTTCAGAATTCGAATCTTTGCATTCAGCTGTTCTGCTGTTTCTGAGACGCAATCCGCTGCAATCTGTCGTCTGAGAGCACGGGCTGGTCCACGGGTCATGCTGGCTCGAGTAAATGAGCAGAATACGAGCAATGCCATTACATAATCTTGCTTATAATGTTAGTTTCTGATGTGTACAATAATCTCGGACGTTTATAGAACAGATCATGAAAAGACGACTTTCACAGGGCCTATTGTAAACCTAAATTGCACAACAGTGTGGTGAAGTTACATCACAAAATGAACATTAGAGTGAACATTAAAAATAAAGAATGAAATTTAGTTTATTATTTCTTTAATTCATTATTTGGATAGTTTGTTGATTTCAGTTTTTCATAATTGCTGAGCTAGTCCTGCTATTGTGTTTACAACTTGTTTGAATAACTACAAAATTAAAAAAGCATTTGTAACACATCAAATAAGCACAACCTGTATGATTTAAAAAATAATAATAATGAACAATGGTTACAGTATGTTTGTCTTATAAATATTTAGTATTTGTTCATGTTTAGATGAATAATCAATCAAGACTATCTTTCCATTTACTGTACTTCTCTGACAACATATTTAACGTTAATTAATATATGTATTAAGAAAAGAGGAAAGTCTCCTTGGCCTGCATGTGATGTTGTATGGATAGTCATGCAACAGCAAAAATAGAAGTCTTAATAATTATTTTGATTTCCAGCAAATATCTTTAAAAGAATATACTGCAAATTTACTGGAGAAGGATAATGACACAAGAGTTTTCATTAAAAGACATAATATATTTTGCTTGTCAAGGAAATCTATCTTGTTTTAAGAAAAACAAGACAGTGATTAAGAAAATGATTGTTTTGCGTTGTGGACAAAGTCTAAGAGACCCCTCTTTATATTAAGAGGGATGATTGTTCTTGTTTAACAAAACATAACATCATTTTAAAAACCTGTCATTACTTCTTAATGTCTTAAAACCGAGAAAAATATTTAAGTAAAAATCAGATAGTGGCAGTCTCTTTGCATAAATGAGGATTTATTCTTAGAGAATGAGACGTTATAGTGGTTTGTAAAATGCAATTTATTTTTACATGATCTAAATTTGCTTGTTTTGTAGAATAATTATTAGGCTACATGCCAGTTTATTGTGCACTGCTAATGTTTTTTTAATAACATTTTGAGTAGTGCCATAATGCTTGAAGTTTACACATTTGTAAATATTCCTGTTTATTCATCTTATTTATTTCTTCATTGCCATGGTTTTCTTTATGTGCTGCATGGTATTTCCCCTTGTCTGTGTTAATTCAGAGTTCATGCTTGATTGGCATGCTGAAAAAACTTCATAATTATTAATTGAATCGAATTAAAAACAAAATGTCTTTGCAGTGTCACATAGGTGACCCATATACGGGTTTGCTGACATGCATCTGTGAATGCTGATGTGCTGTTAAAACAGGAAGAGTGTAAATGATAGAGCTCCTGCGGAGGTCCCTGCCTCTGAAGGTCACTATCAAGTTTCACAATCACGATACCTCTAACGGGGAGACCAAGTCAACCTGTTCTCGCACTTTCTCTCATTCTCTGCCTTTGGTGGCTGCAGTTCTTTTCACTGCTCACCCAGACAGGAGCAGCGGGGTCAGACAGCACTGTAGGACACTCACTCCATCATGAGTCGCACACACACACACACACACACACCTGCTGCAGACCACAGCTTCACTGCAACAAACAACAGCCATGACGGCCATTCAACAAGCTGCAGCTGACTACAGACTTACACTGACAGAGATAATGACATTATACGGTACATTGAGCAACACTGTTATAGATGGTGTTTTCGCATTAATTATGCAATATGCACCATTGTTGCACTGGTGCAGACCGCAGTCTATGGCAGACCTTAGCTACTCAGCTCACCAGAACAGATAGATGGTGTTGTCCTGTTAAAAGAGAATGTAATAGAAAACATGATGCTAATGTAGAACATAGTGTACTGGTTACAAGAAATTTGCATCCTAGTTTGGTGGACAAATGTAAATCATTAGGCTAAATTAAAGTAACAAGGCAACAATCAACAAATTTGTAATGTACTTAAAGATATAAATACATTGCTTTTGTTTTTAAAAGAAACAGTTGTATTTAGCAATGATGCATTCAACTGATCAAAAGTGACAGGAAAAACATTTATAAAGTTATGAAAGATTTCTATTTTAACAAACCAAAAAAGTTTCTTGAGGAGAAATCAGTATATTGGAGTGATTTCTGATTGACATGGGACTAATGATACTGAAAATTCAGCTTTGCTATCACAGGAGTAAACTGTATTTGAAAATATATTCCAATAGAAAATAGTTATGTTAAAATCTATTAATATTTTACAATGTAACAGTTTTTACTGTATTTTTGATCAAATTAAGATATAAAACAATGACCAACAGTAACTCAATAGTTAAACAATAGTTATCTTATAAGTGTTAACATACAATTAGTTAGTCATTATTGCAAAATAAAACCTTGATGTGATCAGAATTTACAAGAAGGAAGAAGTTTTGCAATAATAACATACTGATTGTAAACTGAGAAAATGTTAACCTAAAAATGTGTTTTCTGTGGTAACATCTAAATAAATGATTTTATTGAAGTCAAAATTATTATTTAACATCACTGAATCAACCTAAAAACATAAGGTTACACAACAACTAAAGGGTTAGATCAGGTAAAAACAATTCCTTAAAATAAAACTGGCAGGTTACCACTTTTTGCTGCTTGCCAAATACACATAACATCATAATTTATCTTCAAACTATTTTATTACATGAGAAGAGAGACGGCTGAGAAACATCATACTATGTAGGAAATTGCTTGTTATACAAATATATTTAACACTAGATTGCTGCCATTGACCAATCAGAAAGTATTCCAGAGAGCTGTGCAATCATAAACAATAACAGAACATTGTAGACACTATAAATATATAATAACATATCATTGCATTTATGAGATGCCATCACGTTGAGCTGACTCCAGTAGACAATACTATTAGTGCAAACTACATTCTGCTACCTATACAAATTCACTTTGCTACAGGATGCCAAATGTGTGAAAGCATAACACCAATACTATTGTTTGCAGACAGAACAACAATGCAAACAGAAATTTTGCAGCCGTACGAGCATTCAAGATGTGCATTGCACAAAAATGCAGCTCTGACAAAACTGCGAAATAGCTAATGATCTGCTGAAAAGCAGATATAGATTTTGAAGAATTAAGTTTGGCAAGGCTGGACTCGAGTAAAGCCTCATAAGTTATTCGTGAGATCATTTCCTCGTGCGTGTATATTTAGAACCCACTTCATCTGGCCCCTGATAGAGATGGATGAGGCAGACTCGCTCTCTGTCTACCCCGCTCACACTCATACGCTCGGTCTCACGCGCCGCACTCGCTCACCCCGCTGCAGAGGCAGCAGAGAGGATTGTGGGAATGAGGAGAGAAGGTGACGGGAGATGATACAGTAACCAGGGAGGACATAAAATCAGACCGGAGAGAGGACGTGGTGATCTGAGAAGTGGAGATGAAGGGAATAAAGAGGAAGATATTAGAGGTACCTACACTGTGGGACTCAAGTCTTTTAATAAAGGCACCAGAAGCCAATGAATTATTGATAAGCTGCCCAGTAATGTGTGGAGAACAGTTTGAGCTCAGAGACGGTGCTTGTGATTTTATTATACAATAACCCACTATACACTAAGGCTGTTTGTTTCTGGAAACATCTCATTCCATAATGTGCATCTTGTCCTCAGCACCCCTCCATATTCCTGCATTCCTGTTGATCTTCCTTTCCCATATCTCTCTCGTTCCCTCGTTCCTCCCCCAGGTTGTGGGCTGATTAGAAAGTGCATGGCACAGAACAGGCAATCCATCACCCTGCCAAATCTCAGCACACACACACATGCACAATCTCTTCGTAACAGTGCTTGTTCATCCCTAGTAATCTTCTGTTATCTACAATCTGCTGTTTTGTAAGCACTCTATATGTATTACACCTCTACCCTTCTCCATCCCGCTGGCCCTCCCTGCTCCTCTCCCCTCCCCTCCCCTCCATCACCTGCACCACCATGCTATTTCTATTTTTGTCCTCTCTCAATTTCCCTCCCTCTCCTTACTCACCCTCTCAGCCTCCAGTCCACCTCTCACCATTGCACACCCACAGTCATGCAGTGCCGTAATAGCACAGCGATTGGCTCATCTGAGCTGTCAGTCATCTCTAAACCAGTCAGCTTTCCGTGGGTTTGTGCTTGGTTCAGATTAATTTGCTGCATAAGGGAGCCTGGAAGACGTAAATAGACATATAACCAGTTGCTGCTAATGTTTTTGATATTTTAGCACTACAAAGGTTTTGCGTTTTTTTTTTTTTTTTTTTTTAACATTGTGTATATTTTTTTTTACGTATATTTCGTTTTTAATGTTGTGTTAATTTAGTTCATCATTGTAAATGCAGTTATAATTTAAAAATTGCAGGAAAATCTGCAAGAATCTTTTAATTTAAAACAATAAAAGTGATTTAGTGTGTTTAGTGAACTGTAAAGGAAGCGTCATAACAGATCATAACAGATTATATATATATATATATATATATATATATATA
>SCHK01258991.1:0-13324 GCA_004124795.1 Poropuntius huangchuchieni
AAAAAAAAAAAATAGTTTTTAAGACTTTTTAAGAAAAAAATGATTGTTACAGTGATCAAAAGACAGAAAGATATCAAATTTGCTGTCACTTCCTTTTATTAGAAATACTTAGAAAATAAAATTTTCTGTAATTTAACGCCTACGTATTATGACACAATAATAAATGTGTAATAAATGTACATTACAACTGAAAATATATATAAAAATTTGTTTGTTATTATATATAGAATTATGATAACTTATATGCTAACTGTGGAAAAGAGCCCTCACAGTCTGTGTGAAGCCTCCATTTCTCACTTATCCAATGTAAAAATAGCACTTCTCTTTCTTTATTTTCAGAAAATATGAACGGACGATGCCGTTTGATTCAAAACAAAAACGTCATTTAGATACATATCCATTTTCATTGCTTTGCGCTTTTAGANAAACGGACGATGCCATTTGATTCAAAACAAAAACGTAATTTAGATACATATCCATTTTCATTGCTTTGCGCTTTTAGATTTAGACAGATGTTTGGTTTTTCCTGAAATCCGTCCTCGTTGTTCTTGGCTCGGCTGTGAATGAGGTCTCGTCCTCTGCGGTGCCCTTTGATCGTGGCCGTTTGTTCTGGCAGACTCCATCTCCATGGAGATGAAGGAAAAATCTCGGGTTTCTGAGCACAAAAATAAACCTACCTGGCCTTGCCTGAAACATCTCCTTTAATTGATTCTGTGCGCCATGCAAATATACTTCTGCACTAATGGATCTTATGTTTTGTGTACATCATGCTGTAAATCGTTCCATTCTCTGCCTGCTGTGGCCCGGTAACCTTCATAGCACAAAAAAAAGAAATCTTTCATTTAAATCTACAGAAGCACTGGCCTTGGAGAGCAATGCTTAAGGATTCTTTTCTGTCACTTGCCAAAGGCCTCGCCGGGCCTTGACCCACATCACCATTAGGGATGCTTGTCCTTTGTTTGAGCAAAGGCTTTTATTTTTCCACCAGTCTCCATCGCACTGATGATAACAGACCTGGATTCAGAGGTAATTTACAGTTGATTGTGCTCCAGCCACTCGGTTCAGGAATTGAATGGTTTACATGTCTATGTTTCTTTTTTCATTGTGCTGGTCTGTGTAGGCTGGTAATTTGTCTACTTTTCACACCTCGGGTTCATCATGTGCTTTTTCGTGAATGCTTGGAAAAAGAAAAGGCTGCATTCCTTCAGGAGCTTGGAGAAAACAAGTCCCCATAAAAGCCAGCAAAAACAAGTCTTCGTGGAGTGTATACGTGGATGTACAGTTTCGTCTGAGCTTAAGGATTCAAGTACCAATTAACCCTCTGAATCTACATTTTTATTGCCATCACACTAGATGGAACGCATGACACTTGTGGGAGGCCAGATGTCATGTTGTATAATGCAAAAGTTGCTTCACGATCAGTCTTGGAGTTTAGAGGTGACACTTGACCTTCTCCTTTGGTAATTCGGTTCGCGGCGTCATTGACTCGGGCCACGGATGGTGTCAAAACCATCTCTGAAACTTTTAAATTGCACCTTCAACTGGCCTTTGTCAACTCCTCAGCTAATTCTGATTGTGATTTGGTGTGGCTGAGGGGCGGATGGATGTGGGTGTCGTCGACGGAAAAAGACAATACAATTAAATGATTAACGCGCAACAGGGCCACGACAATTAAAACTATTATGGAAATTAAAATGACATTATGTCACAGCGGAGAGTTGATGATACCCGTGTCGTCTTTTTAAAAGCAATTTTCATAATTCCAATAATTGAAATCATAGCATATTCATTCATTTACCGGGTGAGGGGGGCTAAGAGCGGCCACTAATGAAACCCAATCATTAGCATCCAAACAAAGTAATTGGCTAGTCCTTTATCTTCGGAAATAGGTGACAAGGCACAATCACCCCCCTCCATCAGAATGCAAAAACAAGTAATTAAACCGCAGACAAAGATGAGCCCAGCTCGCTGTTCGTGCACCGTGCACGTTTGAAAACAGCACTGATTGCCTTGATTAGAGACCTTACTGTATCCTCTGATTTTGTTTATGGTTATACTTTTAGGGATGGGGTGCAGCGGGGTTGGGAAGGGATGCGTTTGTGTGCTGGAAGGTGCGAGCGTTATCCTTATGCTGCCTTGTGAAGCCCTGAAAATGCACGTTAAATGCTCTCATTAACTCTGTATGCTTATGTTTAGAGAACGAGATCAACAGTTGCATGTTTTTTGGCTCTCTCAATACTCCATTCTGACAGGTTAGTCGGGCATTTGTGGGATCAGATATTTACTAATATTCATTGCCAACTAGCAACATTATACGTCCGTGTGCCTAAAACTGGTGTATAAACAAATGAGTCTGCCATTGGCTGAAAGCCTTTTAATAGTGATTAGAAAACATATTTAATTCATGAATTGTGTCTTCATCATGCATATTAATGTCTTTTAAAGCATGTTACATTTTTTGAAATTATATATTTCTTGTTCTTTAACTGCCATACTAGCTTAGGATACTGTTAGCTTGTTAGTCTTCTAGCTTATTAATTATCTCATTACCGTTGATCATTTGGCATAATTTTGGCATCATTTGCCCATAAAATAAGGCTAAATTGGTGCCTGTATGCATAAGAAATTATGGGCTATGCTACAATTACAAACAACTATCCCTGGCTTGCAGTTAGAGCTGGGTAGATTACTTACAGATTGTAGTCCATTACTGATTATAGATTACATTATGAAAAATGTAGTTAGTAAGGTAATATGGGTTAATTACTATTTAGGTAATGAATTCTGATTACTTTTTAGATTACTATAACAATACTTTTATATATATATATAAAACTTACCATTTAACATACCGTATTAATATAAAAAAACAAAGAGAAAGAAAATGATATCTACATGATAAGACGCATTAAACCAGGTTTTCTCAAACTGGGCTTAATGTAAGAACTGGAGTAGGTTTGTTGATTATAATTAATTAAATAGTAAAGATGTAAATAAAATAAAAATAATTTAAACACTTAAACACTAAAAATAGAAATTTAATTTGTTTACTCACATGTCAATGGGACCATTAAGTGACATCAAAATGTAACACATGCAAATGTGTTGTTAAATTATTTAAATATTAGCTTCCTCAGAGTCATTTCAAGTATAGTAAGTATTTCATGTCAAAGGGCATTTGCTGACAAAAACATGAATATGTTCAAAGCTAAATGGTAGGATTTTTAGAAAGGAAAATTTAAAAGAGAAAAAAAGAAGAATTTGCGAGAATCAATTCTGAATAATTATTTCAGAATTCCCATTAAAACAGTAGGTAGTACAATTCGACAACGAAAAATTCTACCTGTCATTTATGGTTTATTAACGTCTACACCTACCCCAACCTAAACTTACCTTTACAGTAATGCAAATACAGTAATTATGTGTTGTTCAGGGTTGTGGCTAGAAGGGATACAGCTACAGCCGGAAACCAACAGTAAATTAATTTTTCTACCTTTTATATATTGTTTGGAATTTACCTGGAAATTAAGTGCTGGTTTCATCTGGCCAGAGGAGAACTGGCCCCCCCACTGAGCCTGGTTTCTCCCAAGGTTTTTTTTTTTCTTTCTCCATTTTGTCACAGAATGGAGTTTTTGTTCCTTGCCGCTGTCGCCTCTGGCTTGCTTGGGGACACTTAATTTCCAGCGATTATCGTTGATTTGATTACACAGATCCTATTTAAACTGAGCTGGCCTAGACAATGACATCTCTGAATTCAATCTCTTACATAATTTTTAGAGTTCTGTCTTTGAACTTCTGTTTTTCCAGTAGCTCTGTAGTATCACTGTTGAAGAGTAATTAGCTGGATTGACTTATTGTAAAGTTATCATGTTCACTGTAATGTTAAAAGTGAATGTCATAACAAATGTCACTAGACCGGAAAGATTTTAAAACGTGAATGTAAACGTAAAAATAAATCCTTACGACCTTACCTTAACACTGTGAAAATACAAATGGTAGATAAAAGACATTTTACTTCATGGGTATTGATTGTAGACTGAAAATCACTGCAAAAGACTTTATCTAATATCTATTATGCAGCAAAGATAAATATAACAAAAAGCTGGAATACAGTACACAGATTTTTCCCCAGATTTATAATGTGGACGAGTCAATGCAAGTGGCTGAAATTCAGAGCCACTCTGCCGATTTTGGGCAGTTGGAGTGGACAGATTTCATAGAAAATTAGAACATTTATTGTTTTCTTTTGTCATGTGTCTCCTATCAGTTGAATGCTTTTGTGTGGTATTATGTTTGTTGATTTCTTACTGACTTAAAAAGTCAGGTAGTGTGTAACCCTCAGTGTTTGTCTGTAACGATTTACAAAGTAAGTGTTTTAAAAGCTATGTGGCGTATTATAGAGAGCCTTCTAGAGATAGTTCCTTCAAAAATGAAAATTACCCCATAATCTACTCACTCTCAAGCCATCCTGCATATGACTTTCGTCTTTCAGACAAATACAATCTGAGTTAAATTACAAAATGTTCTGGCTCTTACAAGCTTTATAATGGCAATGAATGGGTAATATTCAATAGTTCAGTAGAAGTTCAATAAACTGGGCCAATCCAGGAAAGTGCTCCACACAGCTCTAGGGGGTGTTAATAAAATCCTCCTAAAGCGAATTGATGCATATTTGTAAGAAAACATCCATATTTACAACTTTATAATTCGTAATCTCCATTAACTATGTGTATTCACAAGTGCGTTCCAGTCTGATGACGTAGGCCATAGGTGTAGTGTTTCTGAAAGAGAAAAGTGGCTGTAGAATTGTGATCCGATATGTTTCAGAAAGCAACGATGCTAGCAGCAGACATTACTCCAATCTTAAATGTCACAGGATCCTTCAGAAATCATTTTAATATGCTGATTTGGTGCTTAAGAAACCTTTCTTAATATTATCAATGTTGAAAACAGTTGATCTTCTTAGTATTTTTGCGGAAACTATGATACATTTTTCAGGATTCTTTGATGCAAGTTCAAAAGAGCAGCATATATTTGAGACAGAAATGTTTTATAACTTGATGACACTTTTGATAAGTTGAATGACTACTTGCTTAATAGCATTAATTTGAATTTGCAGTGCTAGTTTTGTATTCATACACTTGCATAGATTACATTTTGGGCTGCTCATCTGTTCCTACCTTCCAGCTGAAGAGCTTGGGCGTCTCTCACGGAATGACTGACACATATAAGAGGCTTGATGAGGCCCAGGGTTAAGGGGACAGGCAGAGAAGAAAGAGTAAAGGGCTTGAGGAAGACACCGGTAGGAAAATGCAGCCATGGATATCAGGAGTCTTGAGAGAATGAGCTGCTCAAACTCGCCCTTGTACCTTCCACCCCCTCCTGACTTTCTTCAGCAGGGCATTTTTCCTGGCCTGCACCCTGAGGCCTATTATCCAGCCCTTCCGAGGGAGAGAGTCAACAACATAATGCAAGAGGCCTGACACAAAGCATCTCCCAACAACAGGACCCCCTTTTTCTCATTAACACCCTCCCTCACTCCTTCTCCTACATCCTCACCTTGAGCTTCCCTTTTCCCATCCTCTTCAGACCCATCCTCGTGTAACCTTGTGCTCCATTGAGAGCTTTTTTTTTCCATCCTGTGAAGTTGTAGAGAGGTTTCTTGAGTCTTACTGGTGGGAGAAAGCACCTTGTGCTTCTTCCTTTCCTTCTCAAAATCATGCCACCTTGATTTTTTTTGTTGTTGATGACCCCGATGGGTTTAATATCAGACCTTTCTAGTTCCTGTCCTGCTGCTTTCTTTTCCTGTTATTTGTGCCTACTTGCAGATGAGAAAAATGTCCTTGGGTGTCTTTTTTCTTCAGGTTGGATAGGAGAATTGATTTACGTTTGTACACACTTGATCTGACCCTGTGGCAGGCAGTGAGCATATGTGTGTGTGTGTGTGTCTCGGTTGGTCCCATTACCAGTGTGTTCTCCCCCACCTCACTATACGCCGCTGTGGAATGACCCCGGACACGAATAAATGCAATGGAAAGAAAGGAACAGAAATTCTTTTTCCACCCTCCAATGGACAAACGGGACTGAGGGCAGAGGGGAGAGAGAGAGACGGAAAGAAAGAGGAGTGTTAAGCGTACTAACATGGCTGAGGAGACATTCACAGGCAGTGTTTTTGGGATTGAGCACCAAAAAATAGAAATCAGAAGCATCAGGCTCATTCAATCATGCTTCCCTCGGATTTGGGAGCCAAATGGATTTTGAATGCAACTTCCAAAAAACAATTTGTATCTTTGGTAATTAAGTTAGTATGATTAATGTTGTAATAAAAAAGTGTTTGTCAGAACACAATGATAGGAATCGCAGTTCCGCTTTATTTTAAGGTGTCCTTGTTACAGTGTAATTATACATTTAATTACTGAGTAATATTAATTCACTACATGTACTTACTATATGGTTAGGGTTAGGATTAGGGTTTGGTTTAGGGTTACTTGCATGTAATTATGCATAAATAATTGTTATTATAATAGTAAATACATGTAACATGTGTAACAAGGACACTTTAAAATAAGTGTTCCCGAAATCACATATTTATATAAATAGGTTTTGAATTTACGGAAAATCCTGTTATCATCTACCCACCCACGTGTCTCCAATTTCCTAAATTTATTTAACTTTTTGCCCTGAAACACATTTAGATGTAATTAGATGTTATCCATATTTTTAGCAACCATTACTACAGTTTTCAATGTCACATAATCCTTCAGAAATCATTATTTTATGCTGATGCAAGAAACTATTAAAAAAAGAGGGAGAAACATTTATTATTTTCAGTTTTGAAAACAGTTGTGGTGCTTTCTTTTTGATAAAGAAAGTAGGCTATATAACAGCATTTATTTGAGATAGAAATCTTTTGATACATTAAAGTGTCCTTGTTAAATCAAAATATGAATTTCTTTTAAAGAAAAGAATCTTGCTGACTCTGAACTTTTGAATGTATATATTTATATATCTCCTATCATCATAAGTTGTTAAAAAGCACTTTATCTCCCTTGCCTTTGAATGAAGTTACAATATTTCACACTAAAAAAACTAACATTTACTTTTTTAAAAGATAATTTAGTCTGTCACTACATCTTTCATCAACACCCTCCTCTCTCAATCCTATTTAAATCCTTCTGAAAACCTATTATCATGAAACACCTGACATTGTATGCTGGGAGAAACAACACATCACCATAATGGAGAGAGACAAAGGGTCGTACGTTCCTCATACCTGCATGAGTGAATGCTTTTTAATTGCTGGTGATTTTCACTTGTTGGTGTTTTGCACACCTGAAACAAACTCCGAAAAGTCACCAAAGAGCCGCGCTGAAAGAAAACGAGCGGAAAGAGAAAAGGGAGGCTAAAAGAATGTGTTTGATTGCAGCTAGTGCTAGTTATGGTTTAGTTGGTAGTGTTAAGCAGTTGGTCCATTGTGTTCTTTGTGCATTGCTGAGTGTTGCAGCTATTGAAGTGCAAGAGAGAGGGGAAAATGCGTGCACTGACATTCTCTAATCAAATACAGCAATCAGGAACCTCAAACCAGCATTACACCATTTACAATCCCTTTTAATTTATAATCAAAAATTGAGCGGGAGAGGGAGTCGGGAGGGAGAGGGAGAAGAAGAGAATGACAGACACAGGCAGGTCATTACATCTCTCTTTACTGGGCCGATGAGAGCAATGAAGAATTAATCAGTGGCCATTAGACTGTATTTACTCACCACTGTAGGGGTTGTGATCAGACCTACACTTCCTCTAACCCTCCCTCTCCGTCTGTCACTGGGTCTTTTTCCCTTTGCTGTGGTGTCTGTGATGGACATGGAGATGTATACTTCTCCTTGACCTTTTTGATAGAGGTCAGATCAGAGGCATATATATTGTGTTATAATGATATATGAGCATGTGCACTTTGCCACAGAATGCACGTTCTCTTCCAAAACCAACTTAGAAAGCATTTTAAGGCGCTACCGATCAATCAACCGATCAACTGGCTAATGCTATACCATAAAAGCATAGTTATCTCTGCTCCTTTTAACACATTTGATAAAGTTTAAATCAATTTAGAACATTTTTGCAGTTAATCTTTGAAAGGAACTTGAATATCTCTATCTGCAACAGACTTCAGCAGATGCTTTTCATAATTTAGCTTATCATCTTTTTAGATGATACTGTATGTCCTAAAAGTATTGGTTAAATCTCTTAAAGGGATAATTCACCCAAAAATTAAAATTGTTCACCCTTATATCATTCCAAACCCTTAAGAAGTTCATCTTCAGAACACAAATTAAGAGCTTTGTGACCCTGCATAGACAGCAATGCAACTAAATGTATCCAGGCCCAGAAAGGTAATAAGGACATTGCTGAAATAGTCCATGTAACATCAGTAGTTCAACCGTAATGTTATGAAGCTATCCGAGAATACTTTTTGTGCGCAAAGAAACAAAAAAGAATGACTTAATTAAACGATTTCTTCTCTTCCTTGTGAGTCATTTAAGCGCATTCACGAGAGTACCGCAACACATACATACAGATATATATAATTAGATTATCATGTTGCTAGCTTAGCAACATTATAAATAAAAAAACAAACAAACAAACAATAAAAAAACATTAAAACATCAGACCAACACAGTGTCACGGCAATTTGTACGTAGTTTACATTAGGTGACTAATTTGTACAAATTTTGTACGATTTGAGTGATGGGTAGGTTTAGGGGCGGGGTTAGGTGTATGTCATTCGTACAAATTCATATGAATTGTGCAACTCGTAAAATACGTACGATTTAGCAAAAATCATATACATTTGTACGAGCGAAGTCGTACGAATTCGAACAAATTAGCCACCTCGTAAAATATGTACGAATTGCATTGAGATCGGGCTGCATCAGACTCTATTGGAATCAACTGAAAATCGAACTTCCTGTAAACTGCATGTAAAGAATGTTAAATAAAGCGTGTTCAAGTCAGTCAGTTACGAGGTTCCATCTTCACGTAGAAGGCAGCTTTCCTATATAGGCTGATTATTATTTGAAACAAAGCTACTATATGTGCCAAATGTAAGGAAATATTTACAAAATATTTGTTAAATGGGTTTTTAAAGCAGTGCCGCTTCTTTCCTTTTGTGTTGAGTAGGTGTGTGTGCATGTGTGTGCGTTGATGTCAACCCCATCAAGCATAGTGCAGGAAGCGAGACAGGTCGACTCTCTCTTAAATCACCTCCTTTAATCTCGGCCATGGGCTCCTCTGACCTGTGTTAGCTCAGGCCAAACAGAGCCGAGTACATTTTGTCTCCACAAATCAACCCTCATTCCTGTGACTCTGGAGCTGGGGACAGGATACTGAACTCTAAGACTTCCTGTGGTCCGCGGATATACTTTCTAATCTCAACAGTGTTTAGAGGCTCAGACTTTATATAAGTCTAATTTCTGATCCATGTGCTGGAGAGTTCATCGGGTGAATCGCCACTTGAAAGGACTGGCACTGCTTTATGGCATGAAACCTCTTTAAACTCCTGATAGCAGCACAAAAGAGTCACTGCCACACTCTCTGCAGCCGATAGGAGCAAACAGTTAATGATATTTGCTCAAGATTATCAGCCTCCCTCCAGTAAACCGACGAGAGAGAGCGAAAGAAAGACGGGGCAAGGCTTTGTTGTATAGATGTTTGTAGGGTGTGACTGTGGCCAGGAGGAATGTCACCTTTAGGGTGAATTATTGGGCAGTTTTTTTTTGTGGTAGTTTAGTTCACCAAGAGGTAATGCTAGAAGGTAATTGAAGACGAAGATTGAACATGTTTTTATATTTGTAAAGTGCTATTAATTAAGAAGAAACCCCATGAGAAATATCATACAGTAAACTGTGTGAAACACAAATTGAGGGTCAAATTGTACATGAGTGTTTATTTGTTTCTGGGCGAGAGCTAAAGGAAAGCCAGAATGCCGTGTTGCTCCGATCCTTCGTTGTCTTAGCAACTCGTAAGTATCTAAAGGAGGGATCAGTGCACTGGGTTGAATGGCACGCAAGGGTGAAAAACTCGGCAATTAAAACCAATGGAAGTGACAATTAATATTGTGAGTGAGCAAATAGAGTGCTATGCCCTTTCGAGAATGCTCAACGCTCACCCCATGCTCGACTTAGCGCTTTTCTCCTCTTAAAATCCTCCCTGAAGACCTCTCCACTCTTCCACTTGGTGAAATGGTGCTGCATGTTCTTTTCTCCGCTCGCATACTGTAGACAGACATGGCTGGTGCTCAGGAACGGCAACTCAAGTGGGAACTTATCTCAAGCATATAAGAAAGAGTTAATCGTTGTCAGAGTTAAATCTTGTGATGACCTCTAACTTAAACCTTCATTTGGGTCAAACACGTTTCTGCTGTCAACCTTTTACTGAAGGTAAAGCTTTCCATGTCTGGTACCCTACAGAAGGTGTAATGTGTAGTCAGCTGATCATTACTATGAAAAAAAACTCTGAGAGGATGCATTCTCTATTGCTAGTTACTAGGATGGGTCACACTGGTTGACTTGTTGACAAGTCCGGCGACTAATTCATTGGAAAATTAAACACAAAAGTACATCTTGAGGAAGAGTCACACAATAAGCCAAAGCAACACTGATACAATCCACCTTTACAGTATTTAAAGCTTCTGGAGCTCATTACTAAAATGTTATATTTTAAAGGGGTCATGAACTGAGAAATTAAAATTCTGTTGATCTTTTGACACATAAGAGGTCATAGTGATATGAAAACATTCTGAATGTTTTCAGAACTCAAAACATTCTCGTTAGCCTAAAACAGCTTATAACGACAGGTTTTGGAATTTGGCACTTTATGACGTAATAGTGTGGCCAAACACCACCTCCTCAGAAGGAGATCAACACCTGCTTCTACATCGCTGCCTGTTTAGCCCCGCCCACTAATTTGTGCATAATAGGTAAATAACAAGACATGTCTACGCAGAATGATAAACTTTATTTGATGAACTTTATTTCTAATGAAGTGCCAGGCTGCATCAGTAACAACTTGGTCCTTTTTTGAAAGATTGAAACTAAAAATGATGCTGTGCTGACTATATTGGATCCGACAGTAATGTCTCAACACACAAATGTGAGTTTTTATTACTGTTTTCATTACGTGGTCACTATTGCTTTGTCTGTTATTACAGATCTTTTGATATGTAAAGTATTAATGCATTTTTAAGCTAAATCACTGCAGCGTACATCTGTGAAGGACATAGGCTGTCAAACATACACAACTTTTTAGCCAATCATAACAGTGGGCATTTACTTCTGAGTCTACAATCCTCTGTGCCTATTTAAACAGAGCGTTCTGATGAGGGGGGTCAAAAACAGCACAGAAATTAACCTCTAACTTCTGAAGTATGATGTTTTTTGAAGTTGATAACATTATAAGTGGACCTCAGAAAATAGTACAAAATAATAAGGCAGTTCATGGCTCATATAAAAAAATATACTAAATTATTATGTTTACTGAGACTTATGCAGAAATACATAGGCATTCACAAGACATTCACAATTAACAAACTTGGGTGGTTTGTGTACATTTTGCATGTATTTTCTTGTATTGATATTTTTAACAACATGGTTTAATTAGCATGCAAACAGCATGCTATATCTTGCTATTATGACTAGCTGACTGTATACCACCCCCCACAACTACTTAACGATGTTTGGCTTGTCAGTTAATTACTAACTAGTCAATTATGGCTGACTAGATTGTGAAGATTTTTTCTTATTCTGTATATTTTAGTATTGATAGATTTTAGCAGCACTGCTTCCATTAGCATGTTGTTACTTTAGCTACTAAAGTGTCCAATTGTGCTCATGGAGGGACAATGTCCTGCAGATTTTAGCTCTAACCTGCTTCTATGCACTTCCCTGAAAATATCTAGCAATCAAAAGACCTTGATTAGTTCAGGTTCAGGTGTGTTTAATTAGTATTGGAGAGAACGTTTCTATGACTACGATGCACTAAAACCAAAAGTTTTTCACTCTTTGATTTTTGGAAAAGTTTTTCGTTCAGATGACAAAGTGGTCAAAACCATCCCCGTTCACAAAAAAACAACTGAAACCACTGTATTGTGCATGCCAGGCCAGTAAAGAAACACTATGTTCCTGTGCACAAATTCAAAAATTCCTGTACTGAATGCACATAAAAATATTCATTTGAAAAGAGACTATTTATTTTAAAAAGGGACCATGGAGTGAAACAAGAGAAATGAAACTAGCTATCTTTGAAATAAGATTCAAGTATTCAGCCAGACCATTTAACTCATGTATTCTCAATTTTCCCAGAAACATACCATTTAAAACATATTCCACAGCTTCTGTGTTACGTGCTGCTGCATGAAGTGTTGAGATACATCAAATTTCTCAGCTCAGGCTTTTGATGTGGTAATTTCTCTTGATGTACTTCTAGGTGTGGGCGTGTTTGTATATGAGTTTCAGGCATGTAGATTCACGCCATTGAGAAGCTGGCAGGTGTGTGCCACATAAAGCCGGCTGCAGACGGCATAGTGCACGGATCCTGAAGAACCACAGCTGATTCCTGCTGGAATGTATAATTTTCTCATTTCCCTCACAAGCAGTTGGCCCTTCGCAAATTAGCGCAGGGCTCTGACCCCGACGTTGCACGCGGAGGGAGCGAGGAGACGGCGTAATGCGCGACATACGGGATTTCAATCAGACACGCTCTCTTTCACACCCATCAAATCATCTCCATATACATAATTCATACACCTGTGAAGGGATGTGCTCTATTTCCACACTTCTGCAACATGAAGAGTATGATTACAGATTAATCTGCGTGGTTTGCCGTCACTTCATAAGAAAATAGTCCTCTTCTTTTATAGTTTCTTGGGATTTACTCAACAGTTCTGGTTTATGAACATTTTCAGTCATTTGGGCAGCAGGCTCTGTTTTAAGTCTTCTTGACATGGGACGCGCATTTTAGCTTTTTTACTCAAATGTGAAAGAGGAGTTTTAGAGGAGGATAGCAAGCTTTGCAAAAGTTCACCATAAAAGTATCCTTAAAATGGTCTATATGACTCATTTGTGATATTCCAAGTCATTTAAACTTAGAATACAATAGCTGTGTATGGAAAAGACCAAAATTTAAGTCATATGAGTTGAATCTCATGTTGTGTGGTCCACTATTACGCTCTTAAAAAAAAGTTCTTTATTGGCATTGATAGTTCCATGAAGAACATGGAACCTCATAAGTTCATATATATGTATACAGTCGTGCTCATAAATATACATACCCC
>SCHK01258992.1:170-20468 GCA_004124795.1 Poropuntius huangchuchieni
ACTGACAGACTACAACGGTTTGATTTAAAAATCTCAAAATTGGATCTGATGAAGAAAAAAAGTTACCTTGGGGTAAGCTTAAAAAACACCCAGTGTTAATTTAAAGTGAACTATTCCTTTAAGGGACTGTTTTCTAGGGAAACTCAATTACCAAGTATCTGTGAGAAACCGAACAGGTTCTGCCTTGCTTACTTTGGTTGGATGGTATGAGCTGTTACTTTTGGATCTGAAGAAGTTCAATGAAAACAATGATTCTGGTGAGCTTTCATTAATCTTTTACAGAGGCAGGAATGATTTAAAGCAAAGATAAGCACTAATGTTACCAATATGTGGCACTGTGGAGCTGAATCAATGAGAAGACAAAGAAGCCACAACAACAGAGCAAATAACAACACAGATTTACAGTGAAAGCAAGTTCATTCTGTGCTGTTCGTCTTCAGAACTTCCTTTAGATCTGTAGCCAGCAGAACCTTTGAACAGGGAAGGCAGCAGAATTGAATCTTTTGAACAAGAACAGAGAACCAGGCACTATTTAAACAAGGTGCACCATCTCATGGATCAAGATCGTGCTCTTTATTTTCTCTCTGAGTGGAGCTTGTATCTATTCATGACAAGACATATTGAGAAAGCAGTGGTGAAATGGTAAAAATCTAGAATTTGAAAGTGAAGCACACAGACTTATGCATGCAGTGAAATATAAAGCTCATCTTGCTTACCAGTGGATTTTCATGTGTGTGAAACAGGCATGTGTATATTTATGTGGAGAAGCAGAATCTTTAACTTTTTCCAGTAACTGTATTGTAGAACTGTGCTGTAAACTTGTAACCATAGTAAAAGCATAAATTCCATGCACTCCCGATTTGGCTAGAGAGCCATAGACGTCACTTTTAATATATATTCACCTTCAATTCAAGAGCCCAGAGGAACTAATTGGCTATTAAATCATTTTTGGCCCTTGAGCGGTACTGTAAACATCATCCATTGCATCCTTGTAGTGCAGCTGCGGTTGGCCAACACCACCAAAATCAGCTGTATTTTTTCATCATGAGAGCCAGGAGACCTTGACTACAACCAAATGTGTGTGTGTGTTTTGCTGCTGCAAAACATGCATAAGCCTTCTGAAAAGTGCAGATAATAAGGAAAGCATGCAAACTTTGCAAAATGATCAATCAGTAAAACAAAATGCATGTTATGATCTTTCATTTATTTCTGTTATAAGGAAAATACAACAGTATTCCATAAAAGCAGAGGTGGAGAATCCATAGGGCTTTGCCCAATAGTAATCATAACAGAGCACTGAATCCTGGGAAACTCCAGGACTGTATTTACACTGTGCAATAACAGAAACCTCAATGGTTAAAGCAGATAAAACAGACACACGCAGTTCCCTTTCCATCATAATATCTATAGAAATTCAAAGAAACTACACCAGTCTCTTTCCACTCAAGTCTCCTCGCTCCGGATTTCCGTCGAGGACGGTGCAGGGATTCAACCCTCAATCCACTTTCCACCTGGGATGCATATGATGTGGTAGCCGTCTATTAAAATGTGACATTGCATTTGGTTTTGTGAGGGGCAACAGAGCACACAGTTACAGGCAGCCAATTTAAACGGTTCATTCAAGTGTACATGATAAAAACTGTATCTCAGACCAGCACCAAAAATTTATGCAAAAGCCGACACATCATAGAGTCTTAAGACAGACTGAAGAAGAAGATGAAGATGACTTTGAGCAGAGGAACTGTTCTGAGTTACTCTGCCAGACTGAAGTACTGGGGAAAAGCAAAGGGAGGTATGTGTTTGAACTACAGCCAACTGATATGATATCCTCGTGAAGAACACACACACACACACACACACACACGCACACACGCAGAAGTCTCTCCTCCAAACAGAGTGCAAAGCCTAAGAAGTCTTGCTCTCGCCATTAAACATAAGATCTGAAGATACGCTGCAGTTTAGAAGTTCATGTATCTTACATCTTACTTCATACATTTCAGAACAAACCTGTCAGTGAAGACACAGGTTTCTTAAACTAATGCTGAGTTCAAAATGAAAGCAAGAAAAAGAGCTAAAACATAGAACAATAGACAGGATAGACAGAGTGATAGAAAGAATGATAGATAGAATGATCGGTAGAATGATTGATCGATCGATAGATAGATAGATGATAGACAAATAAATACATAGAGCAATAGATAGGACACAGAGTGATGGATAGGTCAACAAAGAATGATAGAATAACAGAACAATCGATAGAATGGTAGAACGATAGACAGATCGATAGATAGATAGACAGACAGACGGATAGAAAGATAGATGGATGTCTCTTTGGAGGGAAAACTATGTAGATGCTGTTCCAAAATGCAAAAGCGTCACAGCCTGGGGATATCAAAAGTATCTAGAAATATATATCTACAACAGTTATGACATACAGACAACCAAGCTTAAAAAAAATTACAAATATTAAAAATAAAAAGATAAATGACGGCCTCTCTGCTCTTTTCTTATGCCCCCTCTCCCACTCTGCCGCCACCCTCCCCCCCTTAACACATCATATTAAATAAGGCACAAATTTACACAAACAATTAAAATTTGGCTAGTTATTGTTCATCTATTTACACAAAACAGTTTTAGTGTTAATATCGATACATTTTAACATAATATAGGAACAACTCAGGACAAAAGAAAGAAATCTTTTTGTTCTGGACTCTTATGCCGTGTCCTATCCAGGTGCAACCTGTTTCAGTGTGTCAAACTGCTTCATGGCAGAGCCAATGAGATTTATGGAGCAGAAGTTTAGACCAATCAGATTTCACTGTGGGCGGGGCTATATATAATAGAACACATAAAGTGATCACAGATGGTTTAAGACAAAAACTTAAGATTTACATAGAAGAGATAGTTTTATCGGTTTATCACGCCTGGATAGGACACAGTGTTTGATGTTTCCACTGTAAGAGATTAAAAAAATTTGGATTCACTTTCACCAATTAAATGATTTTAAAAGAGGAGACAGAGGGTAAATACTGGAGCACCTCACACTGATTCTGCAGCGTATAGACAAAGAATACATTCCTCTTAGGTATATACATACATCTCCTTTATAACACTAAGACTGATTTACTTCACTTGGGCTCGAGCGTTCAGATGTACCTGTTTTTCTAGCCATATTTAATCATCTGAATTTGAACTTTATTGAGTTTGAGTTGTTGTAACTGCATTACACTGGAGTGGACAGGATGGGGTGGAGATTATTGCTTATGGATTTTACAGAGATCACTTCAAGTTGTGTGGGCATTTCAACAGCACATCTGCTTTCAAAATAAGGCAAAGGAACTTGAGGGGGCTAAACCATTTCAGTAATCTAGATACATACACTGGGTATGTATATGTACACACATACATATATATTTTTATATATATATATACACACACACGCACACACGCATGCATATATACACATTTCTAATTGGAATCAGCACAGTTCATCAACTCTACATCAACAGAATAGTTAAGCCAAAGCAAGAAAGATCAGAATATCAAACAAGGTGTGTACACTTGTTCAGATAAAAGTTCAGGTCCAGAGTTTTGGATCAGTGACACCTGTCTAGACAATCCAAAGTAACACCGTAAAGCCACACACTTATCACTGTGGCAGCCTAAATCTAGGTGGACTCCTGTAACTCCTCTTCTCCTAATGGCCAATAGCTGAGCAATACCAATATGGTACAAATATATTCATGAAACAGAAAAACAAGTCATAGTTCAAATGTAAAGTCAACAACACTGGCAGCCAATCTCCATTGGATTTTTTTTCCCATAAAGGCAAGGTTTTCATCCAGTCTTTTAATTGTTCATGACCACAATCACTTCTGAGAGGTCGAGTAGCGTTTTACGAAAAACCACAGGCTTTTCTTCTCCATCGTTCAGTAGTTGAACTTCCCTGCCTGGTTGACAGGTGAGCTAGCAGGGATGAACAGCGGTTTGGGTGGGACGTCGGGCTTGAGCGAGGCTGTCCGACGGACAATAGCTCCACGGTGGACTTCTGGCTGCTCGCTGTAGCTATGTTGGCGAGTTAGGTATCCGTTAGGGATGAGTGGGTGCCGTACATCGCAACCCGAACTGCTACCGTTAGAGTTCATTCGAGAGAGCAGGAGGGGCTGATGGGCGCTGCGCTGGTTGAAGCTGTGCTGCCGTGGCACCACACCCCCGCTGGGCATCTTGGGAGTGGTTATCAAAGAGTGGCGTTGAGACGGGTGACGGGACACTCTCTCTAGAGTGGATTGATGATGGGGAGGAATCTCTGGTGGGACGTCCATGCGCCGTGTAAGACTGTCCCGAGGAAGTGTGGAGGAACTGTAGTACGGTGCAGACTCAGTTTCCGGGATATGTGGCTGTACGCGGTTTGCGAACGCCATCTGACCTGCGTTGGCTGACATGGACGAGGTGAGGACAGTGGGACTCTTGCCTGTAGCCACATTGATTTCGTGGATGTGTTTCAGAAGCTCGTCGAGCGAGGTGACGTCCACAATCTTGTGCGGGTAGCAGTGATACGGCTGGCTTGCCATACGCTCCACATTGTGGACTTTGCGTTCCTCCATGTGTGCCGAGCTACCTAGTACTTGTCCGTTGGTCAGTCCTTGGGAGAAAGGGAAAATCTGATGCTGCATTCCAGTGCTTGGCCGAGATGCTCCCATGTTATGGGACTTGGGTTCTTTAGCGTTATTGCAGTTTTGATTCTTCTCCCATTGGTTCTTAAAGGCCTTCATACTCTTGATCGGGAGCTCTGGTGTCGAATCAGGCGTGGGAAGCCCGGAGAGCTCTGCAGAGTGATGATGATGTGGGTGAATGAGTTCTGTCATGGCAGCATGATGGGCATTTCTGCGGTGTGCCTGCTCTTTTCCATTCGCAAAGAAAGAGTTGTAGAGTTTGGGTGAAGATACCTCCAACTTCTCGTCTTTGTTTTGGCTCTCCAGCAATCCATTAAGCTTGGCCAGGCTGCGCAGGGATAGAGCATGTGGGATTGGTGCTTCTGGATCTTTCGACAGCCTTTTGGTTTTGTTCACGTTGTGGTTGCAGTAACAGGAAACGAGGAATCCGGAGAGGAAAGCTCCCAGGACAAACGCCACCAGGACACACGCAATGAGCAGAGTGTAGTGAACACTGTGGTTGGACTTATCTACCTCAGGGGGTCGGCGCACTCCTGCAGAGAGGGGAAGAGAGCGAGATGAGTGCACTGTAAAAGACACAGTGAGGTGCCAGTTAGGTTAGCTTTTAACAGTGTGAGAGTCTGTAGAGTTCTTAGCAGACTTCTATTCATGTTAGAAACTGCTGACAAACAAAGCAGAGCGCTGGCTGAGCGGGCTGTTCAGAATCAATCTGCAAATGCTCATTGGTTCAACATCAAATAGCGCTAGAGCCTCAACAACAATTGCTAATGGTCTTGTAGGGAGCTAAGTGGTTCTCTCATTAGCCACAGTCTCAAGAGCAGCAGTGCTATGTGCTTGACTCACAGCTGATTGTGCTGTTCTACACTGAGCTGCATATGGCGTTAAGGTGGTGCGAAAATGATGTGGAGATGTTTTCAGTGACTGCAAATTAAAAAGAATGCACAGACCACCTTACGGTCTTAATGAGCTGAGGGTAGAGGTGATTTCGCTAACATGTGCATGCTCAGATAATTAGTAACTCCCACTGCCATCTGCGCAGTCGGCATTTCCTTGTTTTTCTCATTTTTTGTTCTTCTTTATTTATAAGAGAGCCAGTAAACGGAAAATCTGCTGTTAGAGGTATTTTGCACTGTGCTGTATGCTGCTTTGGTAAAAAAAAAACCCCCAAAAACCCCTAAATGTTATGTCTTGATTAATTTTAATACGACATCAAAGACCCCATGAAATCACTTGACGAGCACAGATTATTTTACCGTGTTAATGTATTGGAAATGGAAATTTGGGTGGGACATTTAAAATGGCTTGTCCTACTTTTGTAAAAGCAGCCAATGTTTTATTTATACACATCACAGCCATGAAAGTGAAGAGAAGTGAAAGAAAGCAAGCTAGATAGATAGATGGATACAAAGATGAAAATAAACGAACAAATAATACATAAATAACAGCTAGATAACCAATAAAGCTATTAAAGTTGAAGCTAGAAAAAAGAATATCTAAATAAATTCTTATTTTGAGCCCTATTTTAAAATAATGAAAAGGTATTCAAGGAAAAAGTTTCAAATATATGTTTAGAACACCATTATCTTATCAACTGAAAATGTCTAAAGGGCAACATTTGTTGCACACTGTAGAGAGCCAAAACTAAAGATAGCTTAAAAGATGTTATTAGCTGCTTAAGATTTTTGGCAAGGCCAACAAAGTCTCACTGATGCTCACGTCAGCGAACAGCAATGGCAAACACAACACCGTGTAAGAACAGAGTGGGTGGACCACCGTTAGTGAGTTATCGAGTTAGGGAGAGAGCGAGAGAGATGCTATTGTGCTTTTTCTAGCTGCTGCAAGCAAAAATACAACTATGAATGCATAATAACTCTATGTGAGAAAAACAAGGATAATCTTCCTTCAGGCATCAATACAAACACATTAGCAGAGCAGCAACTGTGCTTTGCTAGCTATAGCAGAAGGAAAGCTTCCCGCCAACTCAATTCTCTCCTGTAAAAGTGTTTCTGCCTAACTGTTTATGGATGCAAACCAGAATGAGTTATAGCCAAGTAAACTTCTAAAAGAGTAGCCTAGTGCGCATACATCTCCATGTCTCACAGAATAGTTACTTGAAGCACATGTTCTTCTTTTAATAAGATGGAGTTTCTGAGGCATCCTAACTGACACATTTAATGTTTACATACAACTGAATCAATCTTCTAATAGACCTGCCAGAGTTTGCCTCATTTTCTTGCAAGCTATAACAGACTTATGTGCAAATATACCGGAAGATGTTATGAATAATAGAAGGGACCTTTATCTTCCTCTGACTCATTCGTCTGCTTTCTGCTGGTCTATAAACTGAGGTCTTTGGCCCCTGGGAAGCACTGAGGGCCGGCATATGCTACGCGATGGGTGACTCACAAACACACACTTTTGGTGTCACAACAGGTTTGTAGTCCTCTTTCATGACTCAATAGCTTTTTGTACAGTACACTAGTACAAACACAATGACAAATACTTACAAAGGTAACTTTTTTAAAGCATAAATTAGATATCAAATCTTAATATTAACCCGTCAGTATCAAAATAAAATACCAGGTTGAATGTATGCTAATACTTTATAGCACTACAGTTTATATTCAAGCTAACAATGGAATAGTAAAGTTTTCACTGACACAAAAACTGAAAATAAATTAATAAATACATCGATAAAGTGCTACTTTAAATACATATCTAGTTGACTTTGTAATTGGGTCAGTTATTTTCAGGGCCATGCAAACAAGATGATCATCAGTTAAAAAAAAAGAAAAAGAAACATATAAGGGTTTTTGGCTGCCGGCTTATCTCCCTTTTAGAGAATCTGGCAGAACAGAGGCTAAATATAGCATAAATATGTGAAGAACAGGGACAGGCATAATACAGACCTAACTTTGCCAAAAGACAATCAAACAGAGAATTAAAAAAAAGAAAGAAAGGAGAAGGATAGAGGACAAAGAATTATTGAAAAAAAAGGGAGTGACAGAGGGAAAAAAAAGTATATCATTGCAAATACTTAATATAAATGAATTAAATATACACACATATAAAACAAAAAATATATTTAAAATAAGCACAGTAAAAATACAAATAATGATAAAGAATGAAAATGAACATGGTAGTACTGAGAGGGAGGTGCTTTCACTTTCTCATGGCTGTGAATTATATAGGCCTCTGTCGAAAATCCAATAACTCCTCATTGACTCAAAGAAAGAGAGAACGAGCATGAAGAGGAGAGAAAAGGGATAGAGAGAACTGAAGAAGATGACTACTGTAAAAAAAAGAGAGAATGACAGATTTATTGAGAAAGGAGAGAAGAGGAAAAAAATGAATGGTACTGAGAGTAGGAGAGTGGGTGAGAAGAAAAGAGGTTGATAGAGTGAAGTGGTGGGGAGAAATGAGTGACAGATTTTCAGTGGTGAAAACTTAAAGTCTTTCAATCTTCCTTTCGGCTGTGTGAGGGATTGTGTAGGCCTCTGTCAAAACCCTAGTAACTCCTTCTCAAAGAACTGGAGAGTGGGAGAAAGAAGTGCTGGAGACGTCCATAAAAAGCTGAAGGGCAAAAAAAGTGTGTTTAATTGAAAGCAGACTTGTGAGCAATCTCTCAAAGCTCTGCTAAAATATAAGCGTGTATATACTAGGGCTGCCAAAGTTAACATGTTCATTTAAGATAAAAGAAACGGAGTAAAATTTGGTTATCACCATTTATATAATAATGACATTAAAACGGCTTCTGTTTTGGCCTCAGCTGAAATTATTTGAACCTTAACAAGAGCAGCAGAATGAGTCTCCAAGTTCAGAAAGCATGTAATTTCAGTCAGGCTTGTTTATCGGCAGAAACTTGCCAGACAAAGGCCTTTTTAATGGCAAATTTATATATAAATTACTTTTAGATGGGACTTTTATCAAAAGTCATTAGGATGGCAGAATTGTATTATTAGTGCAGCTCAACAAGTATGAAATGTCACCTATGAGTATAACATCATTAAATGAACTGCTGTGGGCTAGTGGTAAAACATGAAAAGTATTATTTGATTTTTTTTAATTCTGTAAAGAGATACTTCACCCAAATATGAGAATTCTGTCATCATTTATTCACCTTTATGTTGTCCCAAACCTGTATGACTTGCATTTTTCTGCGGAACATAAATGGTATTTTGAAGAATGTTTTTGTCCTAAACAATAACAGAATTTTCATTTTTGGGTGAACTATCCCTTTAACACTTTCACACACAAACCCTTGTTTCTTTAAATGCTTTGTTGGTGTCTATCCTTTTCTCTCGCTCTCTGTGTGTGGCTGATTGCCTGTGAAAGGCTCGGGAATGGAACTTTTTATGCACCATAAATTTGATATCACTGAATAGATCAGGCCCATTTGGTGATAGTGGGATACTAGGAGTCACAGAGCTTCAAGGGCTATTGTTGTTCAGTTTATGCTCTTTATCTCAGAACAAAGGTGAGAAGAAAACAGCCTTTTCCAGGGGGACTATTACTATGTAGGTCTTCAGGTTTTCTGTTTTGATTTTGCTTTCACTAAGAGGAGGGAGGAATAAGGAGACTACACTGATAAAGCATCTTCTCTGGCATCTATAGTTCCTTGAAGAATCTTTAACATCCGTAGAACTTTCCATCACACATTTAATATAAAAATGGATATTGGAATTATTTAAATGTTTATAACCCTAAGAAAAAATGGTTCAATCACAATGAAAACCCCATTTTATGTTAAGTATATTGGCTATCACTCACTTGGTGTTTTTGGGAGAAGTTAATAATTAGTTGTGTTAGGCTCATGGCTTTCCAGGGCATTCAATAGTCTCGCTTCTTGATTACCCAATTACATCTAGTGTTTTTGCGCTGATGTGAAAGCAGCTATGCTGTCATAAATAATCTTTCTCAGGCTGCATGTGGAATAAGCAGGGCATACCCAGATCCTGAAGCTGAGAAGAGAGTAGTTGTAATCACGCAGATGGGTTTTTTGCTACTGGTATTGCTTTTTTTTTTTTTTTTACCCAAGAGGTTCTTTAGTAGTAGTACTAGTTAGGGAATTAAACATTTTAAATTGTAAAAAGCTTCAAACTGAATTTGTATACCATCAAGTGGACGGGAAACGAGCAGCCTTTAGAAATAGTAATAAATGTCTGTTGCTGAGAGGCTTTTACAAATTCACTGCTGAACAATGTTGCATTGTCTGTAGAACTTTCCAGACAGCTTTATAGAGGGCTATGCGAAGTTGAAATCAAGCCCTTTGTATCTAGTTCAACCCAAGTAAATGCCAAAAATGGGAGCAAATTAATTCAGTCAAAAGGTGACTGACATCATCTGATCTCCACACAGAAGTGCAAAATCCGCTGGAAAATTAAACATGGATGAGTATTACTTTACCTCATGACGGAATATAATTGACAATATGAGCAGGCACACAGAGAACAGCAAACAAAAGTAAATAATTGAGCGCGTCTGAATCTGTGAACGCAGGAAATGAGAAAATATTCGGTCTGAATAGATTTGCATTTTCAGCTCAGCGCTCTTGTCCCCTAAATGCTTTATTTGATAGATTCTGCAGAAGCTTTTATGAAGTCATTTTTCTGACAAGTAAATGGTTTGATAGGCATTAACATGAAAGTAGTATTATTAACATCTTTGGACATTAGCATCCTTCTTAAAATACAGTATAGTGATCATATACAATTAATAATCAGTTTAGTCCTTTTCACATAACTCGCATCAGGGCTTCACATGGAAACAATGTGGATAACGTCATGGTGGAGAGACATTAAGAGGTTGCTAGGTATATATATATATACAAACAAACAAGTTAACATGCATCGGCTGAGCTCAGAACAAAAAAAAAACCTAAAAGGCATTTTATATTATATTGTAGTAAATAAATGTTAATAAATGTATAAATATTAACAAATTATTTTTTTTCCCTCTATGTAATGATACCTCATGTAAACAGTCTTGTGCTTGGAAAGGTCAGCAGTGAACAAGTTGCACCACCAGACAGTATCATGGGTAACGTTGTAGATTTCAATGCACTGAATAAGGTTGATGCGAATCATGTGAAAGGACCTTTAGAATCCACAAAAGTCAACACATTTTACTGAACATAACATTTCAAAACATCATGCATAATACGATGCATCATGCATTCAAAGCCGAATAAAGCAGGTCTCTGATAAGAGAGGTACTCTTCTCTTCAGCAAACTGAAGACGCGCTTTCAATCAAGAGATGACGTTAGATTCATGCAGCGGGTTCACACATATTTTCTGACACACCACACAAGCAGATAGGGAAAGAAATGCAAAAACTCAATGGAAGCCAGCGGCCGCTCAAGCTAGAGATCTTACGACCCTAGAGAAGCAAACAAGCATGCGGGAAACAATCGAACTCGCTACAGCCTCACTCTGAAGCCTGAGTTGCTCAAGTATCTCTAATCCTTAGAAGAAAATTATGAACTATTTGAGACAAAAAAAAAAAAAAAAAAGAGGCGACAGACAGTTCTAGAAGAACTAAAAAAGCTGAAGGCCATAATCCTAAAGTCGGACTACAGAGCTCAGGCTTTACGAGACTCTAAACTAAACCCAGAGGGGGAAAATAAGAGAGGCTTTAGAACTTAAGAAGGTGAAGCATTAGTCTGAAAAAACAGGCAGGTTAACAGAACACTACATCTCTCCAGTCAGAAGGACTGGAGGAAGAGAGGGTAGGGGCAAGGAAAAGGAGAGGGGGGGCAGAGGGTTTTAGGAAGCGCATTATATGGATCCGAGCACCGTATGAGCCCACAGTTCTTTAGAAACAACTAGTGTGTGTGTGCACTATTTAATAGCCTGTGTGTCGAGTCTGCATGTGTCAGGGCATGTGCTGGCTTGATATAAAGTGAATTTTTCGGGGAAAATGGGATCTATTTTTTGTGACCTTTGGTGATGGACATTATTACCTGGCTCTGGCTACATGGGCGGCAGGCTGACTGTGACATTTACAAGTGAAACACTTTAATGAGAAGGACGTCACTTTGCTCTTTTCGGGAGCAGAGCTCCTATAAAGTCGATTAAAGCAGTTACCACACCTGCGTTTGCCGAGTGCGTATTTTTTTTTTTTTTTTTTTTTTTTTACTGGAGCCTAGTTTTGGTGTGTGATTGGAATCCAAATCAGCAGATTTTTCACTCTGTCCTTTTCCATTATCTTTCCACTTTTTTCTCGATGTGGAAGCCTCGATGTCTTCCACCCAATTTCAACATGTTTCCATCTCTCGCCGACTCCCAAAACCTCAAGCTTTCTCTCTTTGTTTCTCCCCCTGCCGTGGTATTAATAGCCTCTCTGCAGGACTGAATGCATCTTCAGCCCGGAGTTCAGCCGGAGTTCATTGTCAGTTCATCTTCGACTGTGTTTTAATGAGTTTCAGAAAACCGCCCACCCCCTCATGGCAGTCCGTCCTCCAACACTCACGCAAATGATCAGGGGGCCAGAGTTCCTGCCATCATAGCACTTATTTGAGTGTGTGAATGACCTGCGAGAAGGTGTGTTTAAAATAACATTAACGAGCGGATGGACTCGGCAGCCACCACCTCAGAACAAATAGAGGTTTAGTTTCGGTAGACATCATTATCGCTTTCCTTTTATATATATATATAGAGAGGGAGAGAGATTTCAGCCACGCATGCTTAAGTCAACACTACCTAAAGCTGTAGGAACGGAGTGGATCGCTTGACTCTGACCCTGCGCACTAAAATAAACCGTGATGACGCAGACTGTGAATATAGGAAAAGACTGAATCATTAGCAAATGATTCATTTTAACTAACAGCTCATATAATTGAGATCTAGCTATTAACAAAAAAACGTTGAGGTAATGAAGACAGCACGAAAATATCACAAAGATTAGCAATTTACAATGAATATATTTTAAATAATAGACAAAGTTTACAAAAATATAAAGGAGAAAAATACTCAGGCACTAACAATGCTTTTGAAGAGGAAAAATCTATATAACTCTTTTGAATTATTCAATAAAAGTCTATAACGCTGCTGAATAAACCACTTGAGCTGAAGTTGAATGATGAATGAACACCGGTAAACTGAAGTGCTTTTCTAACGGGATTAATTAACTCACCCAAACGCATCCTATTAATAAGATTAATCAACGTTACGTAATATTACAGCTTGCATTTTGCACAAAACAGCATGTGAAAGAATTGTGAATATGCTCTTTCTGTGACAGCACGCTTGAAACGCTGACAATGAATAACGTATAAAGATATAATATACAGAATTATTGAATATTCATTTTTTAAACTAAACATTCGGATAAGAAACTGTTGCTTGAACTGGACGCAGCTGTTGTACAATTTTAATTTAATCAGTTAGACTAAATAATGCCACAAACGCAGGGTGTGAAAAACCATCATCCGTCTGAGTTTCACAATAGTCTGTGTATTAACACGTTACCTCAACAACAGGGATATTGAAATCGAGGGATGAGTTGAGAGGTGAAGAGAGAGAGATATAAGGTACGTTGTGACTAAACCGCCGAACCTCTCCTGTCTGCGGGTCGTTTGATTGCACGAGCGTGCGACTGCTCTTGACCGAGCAGCTGAATAGATTGCACGCTGGAAATTTCTATCAGGCGGCGTCTGCCCGCGGGCCTGTAGTCGCTGCTTATTTATCGACTGCTGGTGCTTCTCATTACAGGCTGAGTGGATGATCATAGCGGCGGGCGCAGGATTTATGATCATTTTGCTGGATTCTAGCGAACTTCAGCCAGGGACACATGAGTGGAAACCAGACAAAGTACCTTTGGAGATGTAGGGCAGACTTAAATGTATTAAAACAACAAAGACGACTGCAGACAATTCGTTCTTTTTGTTTGTCTAGCAGAAACAACAGGGAAGGTCGAATGCGACGAACACAGACTCGCAGATTGCCTGACTCAAAGGGGTTTTTTAGAAAAGAGAATTTGTTTGCATCTTCAAGTCGGTGTGTATGAGTGCGCACTTTACTTTGATTCTTTGGGATTCTTTTATTTTTGCTTTTTTGTGAGTGTATTTTGTGTTGTGTGCAGCTGTGGGGTCATGCAGCGGAATCCAATACAGCGCTAGAAAAGTTTAAACTCGGGATAAAGGGAAGCTAGAAGACAGACAATGGGCCAAGGGCCTCTCCCCACCCCCTTACCCTCCATCTCCACACTGCCTGGCTTCAAGTCAGGAGAACCCTGCCCTCCCCGCCTCCCCTCCTCGGGGCGGGTACCTGTCTCAGAGACACCCTTGACATTAGGCAGAGCTGGCCCCTGATTGGTTGTGCTGGCGCTTGTGGGTGAGGTCTTTCCTGTGGTTGTATTGGAAGGGGGCAACAAAGTTACTTATGAGAAATATCCATGAAATGCATTTTAAATCAGGAAAACATCCATTTAAATATATGAGTTCAACATATTTCCATTTTCTGCAATATCAGTTAACCCAAAAATGAAAATACTGTCATCACTCTCATGTTGACCTTTATGATTTTCTTTCTTCTGTTAAACACAAAATAAGTTTTTGCTTATTTTTTTGTCTGTGGGGTAAAATGTGATTGTTTTGGACCTCACTGACTTTCAAAACATTCTCAAAAATATTTATTTTATGTTCCACAGAAGAATGAAAGTCATACAGGTTTGGAGTAACATGGGAGTGATAACAGAAGACTAAAGAAGATATTCTGAAGAGCTGTTGTCCATATAATGACAGTCGATGGGGACCAAAACAACAAATGTTGTTATAATTAAATAAAACAAATCATCAAGTATCATTTTTATTAATTGAAAGAAAGCTGAAATAAAACAAAATATTTAAACTGACATAAAATGACGTTTGATTTATTGATTGAAATGATTTATTTAATATTTTGTTTTAGTAATGTAAGAAATATTAAAAGAACAAAAATGACTCACAAAAATACAAAAAACTAAAATAAAAATGGAAAATGTAACAAAAAAGCTACTTACTAAAAATATAATAGAATAATACAACTTAATTAAGACTTAAAACAACATTGGACCCCACTGACTTTCACTGAGTGGATGATAAAAAGTAAAACAAAAACAAACAAACAAAAAAAACCTTTTGCATTCCCGCTGAAGAAAGCATGTTAAACAGCTTTTGTAACAAAATGAGTGTGAGTAAATTATTGAGTTTTCATTTTTGTGTGAACTATCCCTTTAGCTTAGTAAAAGATTTCAGAAGTTGTAAAGTTTATGTGAAGGGTGCTATAGAAATCACAGTACAAATCACGTAAAACATTAAAAAAAAAAACCAAAAAAAAAAAACCAACATCTTGCAGCAAAATCAATAAAACATTTTCTTTGTTTTGTTGTGCCACCACATGAATTTCTAGCCCCAGAGTATTGCAGAATCGAAACTTGGAGGCATCTGATCTGAGCTGAGCTAATCTCACAGAAGCTTCTTTCTGAACAGTTTCCCCTCCCTTTCTCCTTTTCCATCCATTCCCCCACAAAGTGCTGATCCTAAACATACTTGCGGACCACATACTTTGAGGATATCCTCATAAGTCTGATTCGGAGATTTAGCTCTCCTCAATCCCGGGCGACTTTAAGTACCAATGACCTTGCTGGGTTCTCTTTCTGAAAGACTCGATGTCCTCTGGCTCAGGCTGCTGTGAAGAGCTCCATCACCGGACTAATGCTTAATGTAGCGGCACAGGTACTCATGAGCAGCAGCCGGTTGTCCAGGGCCAAACGCAGAGCCCATCCTCCGCCTGCCCACCTCTAAATAAAGCCTGTCATCTTGCCATCTGTGCCACACAGTGGCCGATCGACAGGGGAGCTTGCGGCTGGCACACGGGACGCTTTTATTATGGTTCCGTTTCCATTCTATTTAAAGGGTGCCGGAAGAAAAGAGCTGTCGGAAAACAGTGGTGCATTGTGGGAATTTTGGTCCACCTTTCACAATGGGATGGCTTTATCACGCAGTGAGAGTTCTGAGGATGTAATAAGTTCTCTTGAATGCAGGTAGAGCTGTAATTACTGTGCCGAGGTGCCGTGGGAGGCTTTGTCTCAGCGTGAGGTGAGGAGCTGCACTGCCGTGTCATTTCCAGGAGCTGTGGCGGCTGAATGAAGCGGTGGGGAAGCTCATTGAATGTGTGCACCCACTGTGTGCTCTTTCACTGAGAGGAGCACCGGGACACGCCAGCCAGCGTCCTACACCTCCATGACACTACAGCCCATCCTCGCTCCTTCCTTTCTGCCTTCATTGTTTCCTCTTTGATCCATCTCAGATTCTTCATTCCTCTCTTCTTTAAACTCTGTCCTTTAAGGGTTAACCCTAACCCTTTTTTTCCTTAAGGTTTTCAGTCCTTCCTTAATCTATTCTTTCTTCATTAATCAATCTATTCTTCCTTGCCTCCTACATTAATCTATTCTGTCTTCATGAATCAGTTCTTTCTTTGGGAATCTATTCTTAGTGAATCTATTCTCTTCATGAATCTACTCTTTATAATTAATCTATTCTTTCTACCTTCATGTATCTATTCCTTCTTTTATAAATCTAAAATTTCTTCGAAAATCTACACTTTGTCATTAATCTATTCTTTCTACCTTAAAGAATCTATTTTTCTTCATTGTTCTTTCTTCCTTTGTGAATCTATTCTTTCTTCGTAAATCAGTTCTTTCTTTACTAATCTATTCTTTCACCTTTCATTAATTAATTTTTTCTACCTTCACAAATCTATTTTTCTTTATTATTTTTTAATCCTTAATGAATCAATTATTTCTTCATGAACCTATTCTTTCTTTGTGAATCTGTTCTTTCTTCATCAATCTATTTTTCTTCATTCATATTTTTTCTTCCATCATAAATCTATTCTTTCTTTTTTAAATCTGTTCTTTTTTTCTTTCTTCCTTCATCTATTCTTTATTCTTTCAAAAATCAATTCTTTCTTTATTAATCTATTATTTCTTCTTTAATCTATGCTTGCTTTATTAACTTTCTTTATGAATCTATTATTCCTTCTTTAATCTACGCCTGCTTTATTAACTTTTCTTCATTAATCGATTCCTTCTCCATGAATTTCTTTTCATAATTAACCTATTCTTTCTACCATCATGAATCTGTTCTTTCTTTTTTCAATCTGTTCTTTTTTCTTTCTTCCTTCATAAATCAATTCTTTTTTCATTAATCTATGCTAGCTTTATTAACCTACCCTTCCTTACTTTCTTCCTCTCTTCATCTATTTTTCTTTCTTTTCTTATTATTACACTTCCTCCCATCCTTCCTTTCTTCCTTCTTTCCATCCATCATCAATCTACCTTTTCTCCCTTCCCTCCAATACTGTGAAAACAGACAGAAAGATAAAGCGGGGAGTTATTCACTTCTCTCTAACTGGCTGATGGACAGATTTCAGTCCGTCTTAGAAATATTTTAGTACTATAATCAGCTCAGAAAACAGTGGCACTGATTCATTAGCTGAAGATTAGAATAGAACAAAGCAGGTGACTTGGAAATGTTATTATTTACTAAAACTCATCTGTGCTAATAACCTCATGTGACTAATCCAGATGGTAATACAAGGATTTTGAGAAATATACTGGATATTTCACATCATCCACAGCTGACAGGGAGCTCTGTGTGTGTGTGTATGTGAGAGAGAGAGTCAGAGTGCATTGTGTGTGTGGTACAATAGCTGTACACTCTGACCCGGATCACACTGCATCCACTGGCACGCTTTAGAAGCAAACCCAGACAACACCACCCAGGGATGTTAACACACACTTTCACACACACAGGCCAGCTGTCAGCTAGTATTAGCTCATGACTGTCTGAAATATAATACAGTTCGCAAAAAAAGAAAAACAAACCCTGCACATTTCTGTTTCGCTCTTCAACACGCACACACACTTTCCCTCCCTTTCACACGCTTCCTCTCTCCTTCCAAAACACACACACATATGCTCTCTCTTTCAATATCTTTCATACACATGCACCGTCTATCACAACATACACACCCTCTGTTCCTCTCTCTCTCACACACACACAGACATACCGTCACACATCCACTCAGTGAGAAAATTAATTTGTCAGATCGTGATTTTCAGTTGTTTCCTCCAAAGCTCTTGCTCAGAGCTCTGTGATACGGCCCACAGCCCTGCGGGACATTTCTGTCTGCCGTCCAGATCTGCAGCCTGCAGACTCACTGCGGGTCATTTGTGTAACGGACTCTATTGATCTGGGAAACTATCGCCTCTCTGTGAGCTGTTGTAAGAGAGGCTCAGAGGTCAGAACGGGACAGATTGAAGATTTATGCATGCACGTAAAAAAAAGACATGATGTAATATTCACACCAAGAGATCAGCGACACAATGTGAAAAAAATTATAGCAATCTGTGCCTATTGTTGAATACACGGCCCAACTTTGCAGAATATAATGGCTGGCCATAAAATTTCTGCTTTAAAATGGTCAATGGATATGGACATGACTGTGATTATGGCTGGACAAAGTGTAACCATTTACTAAAGCAATTTGAATGAGTGAATTTAAAGCTTATGTGATTTAATTAGTGCACTGACCGTACGCCGAGTCCACCGCAGGGTTCTGCTTGCGAGTCGTGGCCAAGACATCTACAGAAAGAATTAGTTGAAGAAAATCTTCAGTCAGGCTAATGAACTTTATTACTCAGCAGAAAAATTCTCTATTGTGTTTTTACTGTAAATAAATCAGATTATTTATCGAACAGTCTTGTCTTATAGTGACATATTGGATCTGCCTTGATGCATAAAAGCAATAAGCCATTCGAGGCCATGCATTAAACAAATCTTACTATGGCTAAGCAGTTTATATCATAATCATAATGATCACAAGAACGCACACAATACATGAATCTATTATATATGGGACTGCAGACGAAAATTAGCAATAGGCTAACTCTGGCACAATTCATCAAATATTAAAATAAATGAAATCTCACTAATAAATGCCCACCTCAGTGTGAAAAGAGAACAAAAAAATTGCATGTGGATTTTTTTTGTATGTGTGACATCAATGTCGTTAAAGATTGATGTAAAAAAAAAAAAAAAAAAAATATATATATATATATATATATATATATATATATATATACAGTAATATCTGCACAATTTTGAAAGAAGTGAGTGTTCACCATTTATATGATCAAAAATATATGATATGCATCAATTTTGCGACAATTTAATGCATCTTTGCTGAATAAAAGTCTTAATTTATTTTGAACTGTAGAGTACATTATATTATAATATATATTATAATTAATTAAAATCAGCATCAATTAAATAACACTATTATTTAGCATTTCCATAATATGTTAATTTGGGAAGAGATGCTTGTCATTTAAAAAAAAAAAAAAAAAAAAAATCTTGGAAAATGTGATTTCTTTTAGTCTCTTTTGTTGTTGGAGAGAAACACGACCCAGGGATGTTCCTGACATGTTGCATGAGATTTCCTCAGAAAGGTTCTAGAGTTCTGGAAGTCTTCAGAGCACAAGTGGAGTTGTAGTAGGAATGTAATAATGGTGTGAATGAGTTATGATCTCTGGGAGCAAGTCTGCTCGGACTGTCTGGAACTCACCATGACAGCTGTCTGGGTACTGAGGATATCCACTCTCCACATACTGCTCAAATCCAGACCTGTGACAGAGACAGAGAGGGAGAACGACACAACAGAGAGAGAAGGAGAGCGAGAGCAGGAGAAGAAGTGAGAAAGAGGACGAGAGAGTGACAATCATTCTTTTGTAAGCCTCTCCCTGAATGATCCCTCTAATTAGCTGTGCTGTCAGCAGTCTGTTGTTGCCTCTCCAAGCAACTGTAAAGGGAAATAACATGTTACAATTTGATTGAGGCTTGAGTGTCTGACATACAAGGACACTTCCTCTATACCATGACTGACAGCCGTGATTTAGCAGCCATAAGATGAGAAACAAATGCAAATGTATAGGTACAGAATTTATACATATGCAAGAATTTTAAATTAAGTAGGTGCCAAATGAGGATAAATTTGCAACATATTGAAACTATGCGACTACTTGTAACAACTTTTTTCCCCAACTTCCCTTATCTACTATTTTTTTTACCCTACAGTCTATCTACATTTTTTCACCCCACCAAAGCTGCATTTGGTGATTCATATGAAGAACATTCCTTGCATTAAGCCATAAAAATGCAAAAAAAAAAAAAAATGACTACGTGTCTATGTTTTTGTGACAGACGCATTTTCATGGAGAGATGGAGACTGACTCATCTCGTACATGATGCTGTGGGTGTCACAATGACGTGGGCTGTTTTCCACAAATATGTACTGAAAAATATTGCAATATAACAAATATATTGTAATAAAAAAATGAAGCTTCAATGCTGCTAAAAATATGGATATACATAATCTACAAAATATCAATACGTATTTGCATGATGCGTTTAAATAAATAAATATGTAAGTTATGTTTTAAAATATGTTTTACAATAAAATACTATTTTAGTCATTCCACTTAATTCAGTGTGTTTTTAGAATTTATATAACTATATAATTCATTTTGACATGTATTAGCAATTCCTGCATGGAAATTTTTTCACACTTCGTTTTTTTTTTT
>SCHK01259057.1:0-12072 GCA_004124795.1 Poropuntius huangchuchieni
AATACTTCTAAGATGTTAAAATATTTAATTCTATTAATGTTTTGTTCAGTTAATTAGTATTACTGTTATTATATTATTATTATTATTATTATCTTTTAATGTATCTTTTTGTACATGTGTACTAAGCTTTGGCAATATTGTATCATTTACAGTCATGCCAATAAAGCAATTTTGAATTGAATTGAATATATATATATATATATAATTTTTTATGTAGTTAGTAGTAGTAGTAGTAGTAGTAGTATTTATTGTTAAATTTTTTACTTCTCCGGACTTTTATCTTGTCGGGTATTTTCTTCGTCGTCCAGTCCATTGCGGAAGTGGCGCAGTGAAGCTGGTTTTGTTTACAGAATGAGTATGTTCCACGTGTAGTGTCTTAAATCAATTAATGACATAGAGAATTCACATTATATTATTCCCAATCATTTCTTATTTCGATATTAAGCCTGTAATGCACTAACAACTAAGTAGCAGTCCGGTATGAGGAGCAGTTCGTCGGTGTCTCTGGCGGGCGGTCGTGGCTCGGGCTCGGTTCGGCTCAGCGGCTTAACCGCCTGTTCGTTAACCGCTCCGGTGGACGCTGCCCTTGAATATTTAATGGTAAAGAAAGACTTTCAGGCTGCTCTGGATACGTGCGAGAAAGGGCTTGAGAGTTTGGGCTCTTTTGCAGAGCAGGAGGACAGCAGGTGATTACATGTTATAATGAAATTATATTTTGCATTTATAGTTATTTCAAATCTAATTCTAAATCTTTCCTTACAGCTTCAAGTATGCAGAACTGAAAGCAGCATTGACTATAGTGGGGATTCAGGCATTGGCCGAGCTCAATCAGTGGCGTGGAGTTCTGTCATGGGTTTTGCAGCAATATGGAGAAACTGAGAAAATTCCTGCCAAGATTATCCAGATGTGGTCAGAAGAATCTGCATTAATCTCACAAATTACATTAACCCCAAATAGGGCAAAACCATAAGGAGACATCAAAAAATTAATTTATTGCTATTTTTTCATCTTATTGGAAGTGAAATAATACAATTTCATGATTTTTTCCAAAGCTTGACTCTTATATTATATTTGCTTGTTACAACATGGTTGTAATTCCTGAATGCCTTGGAATAAGTTTGTCTCTTTTTAAAGAAGACTCATAGCAGATTATTGCATAAGTGAAAGGATAAAAAAAAAAAGAAAGGATTAAAAAGTTATAAAAGTTTAAGTTTACAGTAAAGATCATGCGGTATATTATTTTTATATTTTTTTTATATATAATAAATATTTTACAAAATATGTTGCACCCTAAAATTGCTATACAATCAAAGCCATATCTAACCATAATTAAAGTTATGTTTCAAATTTGAAGTTGATATCACAAAAATTGTGGTTCTTGTGAGATTTTGTTTGGACACTATACCAAAAATAACCATTGAGTTACACCCAAACTCTATTACATTTTTTGATGCAGTTTTCTGTGACAGTATCACTTCTATTACAAAAGAGTTACCAAATATGAAACCTTGACTGCCAAATCTTTCCAATGATATGCGTTTTAATTATTGATTTTCTAAAACACAAGCCACAAAATCACAGTCTATATATGTTTTTACATCTTAATTTATACCCCTAAAAGGGTGATGTATCTCCTGAGAACATGTAGAGACAGATTACAAAAATTGTAAGCATTTAATTCATAAAATTTCAATGTAAACCTAATAAGCTAATGCTGAACAACAGTTTTTTTTAAACAGGTCCCTAGTCCCATCCAAACAAGTGTAAATATGTGAACTAGATCAGGCGGGCATGCAGTTTTAAATGCTTAATGTGAGCTAAACAAAGAATGGAGAAACCAGTCACCCCATCCAAATATTCACAACAAACACCTTTTCAAATTGAAACCAATAAATAAGACCTACCCTCCCCACAGCTTCTCAAATGTTTGTATACCCCAGGATACATTGCCCCTTTTAGGGTTAAACAGCACGTGAATGTGGGTGAACACACTACATCACTCCTAATGCTATATAAACTGTTTCACAGCATTCTGCTCTATGTGAAAGTGGGTGAGCGGGCCGTGATGAAGGATGCGGTCTGTGATTGGCTGCACTGCTCTGGTAACATGAGCCAGTCGGGGTTCAGCTCTGTGGCTGAGCTGTATTTCCTCCACATACTGGTGCCGATGGGTCACACGGCCGAAGCTCTGGAGATGCTGGAGACTGATGTGGGTCGGGTGGCCTTCACTGATGAACAGAGACAAGCAGCTCAGAGTTTGGTAGACATTCAAAATGAGAAAAATGCAACATCCTCTACAAATCCTGAAACTGTAGCTGTGACAACAACAACATGTGCTTCAAAACAAGGTGATTTTCTTAAGTTAATTAAAAAATTGCAATGTAATTTGATGCTTCTAACTATGTAATTTATGAGGACGTCATTTTATTGTAGAATTGATAACGGATGCAATGGTGCAATTTGTGATTTACAGATAAACTGACTCAGCGGCTGACTTCCATAATGAGGCTGTTATACCGAGGTCTTTCAGTAGCCAGTGTGAGAATCAGATCTATCTCTCTGCGCAGAGTTTTTCTGGCTTTAATGTTGCTGTATCTTCTTCTCGTTCGTATAGACCCGGGTAAGAGAACCACTGGCCATTTTTATGCAATGCATCCTCAATAATTACTTTAATTAATACTCTTTTTTCTGCTATTTCTCCACTCTCAGCTCTTCCCTCGGCTTTTCCATGGCTGCTCCGCCTGCATGGACTCCTTCAGCAGACGTGGAACACCATGTTTGGACCTTATTACAGAGCCAACACCCGGAGTTAGAGCTTTAATGGAGTTGTCCTGGAACTAACTGTGAAACAATGTTGCCGTCCCTTATTTGTAATACTTATTACATCCTGTGTTTGCCATGGGAATCTCTTATTGGTGCATGTACTTACTTTATAGATAAATAAATCACTGAATTATATCAAACTACTCATAGTCTATTTAAAATGGATGGAATCCTGGAGAGAAGTATTTCATGAAGATCAAATGTAATTTTATTATATAATAAATGTGTAAATATGTTTTTGAATGTATGTTTTTGAATGAGTTCATGTGGATCTGTTCCAGACACGGTATGTAAATTATATAAACAACTATTGTACATCACATTGAATAGTCATGGTTAAGACTAGTATTAAGTTTTATGTACTTCTAAAATGCACTTTTATTAAGAATATACAGCCAAAAACAACATAGGTTTTTATCTGGGATATTATTAACTATACAATTTTATTAAAATATTATTATATTAAAAATTAACATGAACCATAATAGTATACACATCATAGTAAAAAAAGAATATATAAATTAAATGTAAATAGCCTATGTATAAAATGTGTATTGTGTCCTGATATTTCTATCGATTTTAAAATAGTAACAATAATGATTAAATTATGTTTGTAACAATACTATTAAAAGTTGTTTTAAAAATGTTACCTAGTCATTTATTCTGAACCGGGTGTTAGTTTCGTATCTGTGACAGAAACTGACGCGTGAAATGAAAGTGAAAGTAAAATCAGCTGTTTCTGTTTATGTCCGTATGAAACTCATTGTTATGCTACGAGTACAACGGGAGCTGAAGTATCTTGAAGAGGGTAAATATTTCGTCAGCTTAGTTTGATTTTCTATGCGCAGTTTAATGTTGACACAACAGGTTTCCATAGATACAACATTGAGAAGCGTTTGCAGTCGTATTTGTCGGTGGATGGGAACGTATTGGAGTAAAATGGCTTATCTACTATACAGCCGCTCTGCATCATTGAATTATCGTAAGTCATCAGAGACTTGCATCCATCATATCACATATTTTTAATAATAAAAAAATACTGCTAATGCAGCTGTCATTTCAGTCTTTTGAATCATTTTATCCAACAATGCTGGAACTAATAATGATCTTAAATATAATCTAATGTTTCAGAAGTAAGGGGCCTTTCAAACTACAGTCTGTCCTGCTGTATTAATGCTTTGCTTCAGTCCTTTTCTTCCACCACTGAACTCCTGGACATACTGAACAAGTAAAGCACTATTGTCTTTTGAATAAGCTTGAAACTAGCCATGCTTTATTTGGACATCCAGAAATTAGTTTGTTTCTTCATCAGAACAGATTTGGAAAGATTTACCATTACATCACTTGCTCATCAATGGATCTGCAGTGAATGGGTGCCGTCAGCATGCATGAGAAACCATACAGCTGATAAAAACAAATCATAATCCAGTCTGTCATTTAAAATCTTGCGAAGTGAAATGCTGTGTGTTTGTGAGAAACAAATCCATCATTAAAGAGTCTATAATCTATAATAACACTTCTTCTGGTGAAAAAATCTCCTGTTGTCTTCTAACATCAAAATCCACCGATATATTTGTTTAGAACTGTTTTGTACATTTTTTCTTTCTTGATCTGTGCATATTTCACGCCTGATTCTGACAAGACAACTTTTTTTTTTCACTCGAGAAAGCAATATTATGGATAGAGGACTCATATTTTAGCCAGAATCAGACAAACAGTTTTTTCACTTCACAAGATATTAATTGATGGAAGTTGATGAAGTGGTGTGGATTACTTGTGGGTTTTTGTGATCAGCTGTTTGTACTCTCTTTCTGATGGCACCCATTCACTGAAGAGGATTCATTAGTGAGCAAATGATGAAACTCTGAATTTTTCCAATCTGTTCAGAAACAAACTCATTTAAATCTCAGATAGCCTTAAGGTGTGAGTAAATATTAAATTTTGTTTTTTTTTTTTTTTGGGTGAACTTTAAAGATGGCATCCATCAGATGGGACTGATGAGAAGAACGTCCCACTGCAGTTGAGAAACGCCCTGGGCGCCATGAGGGACACATCACATCCTGCTCCACACAAAGACTTCCTCAACTGTCTCTACCGTCAAGCCATCCAACGTATGTGTCATATCACCCTAAAATCTTATACTTACGGAAATAATGTCACTCAGTGCTGTCATTCTGTCATACTGCTGTAGCATCCACTCAACAAGACGCAGATGAAGTATTCCACATCATCCTAAATCTCATTCAGAAGCAGATGCCTGATACTGCTGTGGTGGGTTTTCATTAAAAATAGATGCACAGATTTTGTTCAGTACGCACTTTTATGTCTCAGTGTGAACGGGAATAATCAGTTATGTTAAACTCTGTGTTTTACTCTTTCAGGCTCATGAAATCCGCAGTCTCTATGAGATAAAGGTAGAGACCCAGGTGGTGTGTTCAAAGTGCGAATTTATTCACAGAACGCCCAGCTGTCTTTTCAGCCTTCCTTTGGCAATCTGTGAAAGAGAAAACACCCTGGTAAATACATTAAACATTCATCAATGATATTTTAAAGGGGAAAAAAGAATAAAATTCAGTCATCATTTACTCACCCTCAAGTTGTTCTAAACCTGTAGGAGCTTTTTTTTTCTTCTGTTGAACACAAAAGAAGATATTTTGAAGAAAGTTGGTAACCAAACAGTGGTAGCCATTGACGTCCATAGTATGGACAAAAATACTATAGAGGTAAATGGCTACCAGCAACTGTTTGGTCACCAACATTCTTGAATCTACATTAATTTTTAGTCATTGTGCATCAAGAATGTGCATTGTTATTTTGAAGATCTTGAGCTAATCAAGCTTTATTATTCTTCCTTATGTTCTTTAGGAAAGCTGCATCAAGGCTTTTTTCAAGCTACAAAAGCTGCCGGACAGCGAGAAGTTTTACTGTGACCGGTGTGATGAAAAGCAGCCGTCCACTCATGTGTGTACTTTATTTGTTATTATCCAACAGTATATTCTTTCATAGATTTTGATGGTTTGTTTTTATGTGGTAAGATAGCAAATCCAAGTAAGATTTATCCTGATTTCTGCACATAGTGCAGTGCATTGTAAGTTAATTGTTTTTGATTTTTTTCCGTCATGTAGGCAGTGAAACTTGTCTCATTGCCTCCGATTCTGTGTGTCCACTTGAAAAGATTCAGAAACGACGAAGGTTCCACCAGGAAACTCTTCAACAAAGTCACCTTTCCTAAAACATTCAGCACTGACATTTTTGCAGCAGGACAATCAGAAAATGTATGTTTAGCATATATTTAGTAAAGAACTCTACAATCGTAGTAATATTGTTATATATGCTTGATTTATTGTATGTTCGTTTTAGGCTGATTGTGTCAAGGCTGATGAGAATTACAGTCTTTATGCAGTAATAGTGCACATAGGAAACATGTTTGGACTTGGACACTACACTGCTTACATCAGCCCAAATCAGGATGAGATGTGGTATTATGCTGATGACTGCTGCGTGCGACAAGTAAGAGAAAGTGACTAACTGATTTAACTAGTATCTGAAATAAACTGAAATGTAACTGATTCTGATATGTTGTTATTTTATTTATCTCAGTCCACATGGGCAGATGTGCAGAACACATATGGAAGGTCACATCGGTATGGGTATGTTAAACATCAATAATTCTAAATTTAAATAGTTTCTCACAGGCACTTCAAAGAAAAGCAAAACACAAATGCGGATCTTTTAAATAATTACTTTTTTCTCTTTGCATTTCTTCCAAGACATCTTCCAGGTTTTAATTATAATTTTGCATGTTGTTTTTAGAGCCACAGCGTACTTGCTTCTGTACAGGAAGAAGAGCAGGAATTCATCTGGATAACTGTTGGCAACACTGCAGCACTTAATATGAATTAATGCAGAGAATATTCCATGAATAGGACCGAAGTCTATTTATATTTTGGGTATAAGTAGGAAGAAAGGTGTTTAAGAATGTAAATCAGTATATTTTCATGTTGATTGGGGTTTATATAGGACAGTATTTTGGACAGGATAATGCTATTTTGCCAGAGAATGTTTTGTGAAATGTATGCATATCGTTAAATAAAAATAATAATGTGTTTTGAAATAATGTTGTCTTTTATCTCAAGTTCTTACTGGAAAGCTCTAATGTAAAAATACTGAGCAAAAATACAATGTTTTCTCGAGTTAAAAAAAAAAAAAAAAAGGCCACGTAGTTGACTGGTTCGAAGCCACAAGGAGACTTTTATTCTGAAAAATGAAAAGACGCAGCCTGGCTTTTATTTTGAGAAGCCATTGATCGCGCTTAATGACTTTTATTTTGGAAACCATCCATACCATGGCAGTTCCCCCGCACGTCCTGGTAAACACCTCTGTTATGATCTTGTAGGTGAGCAAACGTTGTCATAAACCGTATTTTTTACAAGAAAACTTTACCCAGCTGAGTGAAGATTACTTTATCCATTCAATAAATCGGCTTTTAGCACCTTGATAATCTATAAAGTATAACAATACTTTATGAGAAGAATTATATTTGAGGAGAATTTCAGTCCACATTTTTTGTGTTATTTGTGTGTTGCATGCTATTAAATATAATAGGCAATAAATTGTGGTGTATTATTGTTTGTTCTCTGTTTGTTTTAGGTTTATTGTCTGCCTCAGGATAAAAAGAGAGATATTAAAATGAGTAATCCACTGAGAGGTGAAGTTATAAGATTGTACAAAACTGTAAGCATCATTTTCTGCATTATTTTCCTTCTGCTTTCTTTTTTCATCTGTTGTTTTCATATGAAATGTTGTCCAGTGGTACTTTATGTCATCCTTAACTGGACGTTTCATTGCATGACAGCCAAGTCACAAAATAAACAAACACAGAAAGAAATAATGTAAAATTGTAATGGGTAATGCATTTCTTTTTTTTTTTTACAGCTTCTGTATCTTGGACGGGAATATCCAAAAGGCACTACATACTTCAGGGAGCGTCTGAAAGCAGCTTTCATGAAAAACAAAGATGTCACCGATCCTGAGAAAATCCAAAAGCTGGTTGACCGTGGAGATTTTGTGATCAAAGAACTCGAGGCGCTTTACTTCCTCAGGAAATACAGAGCAATGAAGAAGCGCTACTATGAACCAGAGCATTAATTGATGTTTCTGTCACGTGTGCCAGACTGTACAGTATATATGTCAAAGGTTAAATTGTTATTTTTCTGTACATTTCTGAATGCCTGTATTTGATGTGTTGCACTATAACAGATTTTGACATAAACATTTATTTCTACTTTATAAGTCCTTGTTGGATTTACAATAGACAGTTATTTGTAATGACAAGTACATATGTATGTATATTTAAAGACATGTCAGTGTTATGATGTTCTAAGCAGGTGTTTGTGTAGACAGCTCTACGTCACAGAAAGCAAAGTTGGTTTTTCCAAAGGATTTGTCCAGCTCCTGCACCAGGTCAAACTTTCCTGCGCTACCGGAAACCTTTTAGTGCAAATAATTGAAAATGATAAAAGTGATGGGAATAGTGTGAGTATATTTGTACATGTATATTTGTATATATGCATGCATTAAAGAATATACTCACTTTTGCTTTGAGTACATTGTAGGCTTTGTAGAAGGTGAGGTCTTCTTTTGATAGCGTAAGCCCAGACTGCACTTTCATCTGTCTGTCGCCTTGGAGAAAAAAAACATCAGTTACATTGAACAAAGACAGCAGGGTGCTTCACGTATCAGAATGTCTCATACCTGAAAGTATGCTGACAACGAGACCCACAGTGATGACCGTCACAGTCCCCAATGGGCCAAAGTACAGGTATGACAGCGAGTACCAATTATCAGCCAGGAAAGGCCTGTGAAGAAATGGATCCTGTTTTGTAACGGCCAATATATATTGATTTTACAGATTTTTGCAAACCTACCTTTCTAGATATTCTTCTGTGTTTACAGTCCAGTTAGTGCCGCCTGAGAAGTTACAGCCGTGTGTCACCAGAGCCAATGGTCTGCTGTTCTCTGGTCGTGGAGGGTATATCTGTGCCCCGATGCACACCCACAGTGACAGCACCAAACCAGATATCAACCCTGCCAAACCTCCCTAAAACAGCCACACTTTTAAAAGAGTAGTTGACCAGAAATTGCTGAAAACTTACTCAGACTCAGGCCATCCAAGATGCAGATGAGTTTGTTTCATCAGAACAGATTTGGATGTAATTTAGCATTACGTCACTTTTCCCTGGATGAAGGATTTTTATGGATTATGAACTCATATTTTGGTCAGAAGCAATGGTTTAAAGTTAAAGCTCCTTAATGTTGGATTTGTTTCTTACAAACATGCAGCTTTTTACTTCACAAGATGTTAATTGATGGACTGGAGTCATGTTATGGGTTATTGTGTTGTTTTTATCAGCTGTTTTGGCTCTCATTCTGACGGCACCCATTCACTGCAGAGATCCAGTGATGTAATGCTAAATTTCTCCAAATCTGTTCTGATGAAGAAACAAGCTCATCTACGTTTTACGGCCTGAGGGTGAGTAAAATTTAAGCAAAATTTCATTGCATATTAAAATATATTAATGCGAACCTTTGCATTAGCACAAGGAAACAGGATGCCAAGAGAAAAAAGTCCCAATAGAGGTCCGCCAACAACTCCCACGATACTAATAGCAGCCTGTTGAGGAACAAACAGACAGAATAATTAGGATTAATCCATCATTTGCCCTGTATTTTCACATAATTCATCAGTAACCCACCTGTAGCATCCCTCCCATTAAAGATGCAACACCAGCCATTCCGATGCACACAGCACCATAAAACAAACCTGTGATTGTGGAATATAATCTAGTTTAGTAGGTGGAATCATTGATTATGCATTAATGGGCTCCAAGTAAAGATATTTGCTCACTCATGGCCTTTGAAGCCCAGGACAGCTGCTTTTCTGACAGACTGAGGTATGGCCGTATCAGATCTGCAATAGTTACTGCAGCCAAAGCATTTACACTGGAGGAGACTGTACTGTAGACAGTAAACATGATATAATACATGCTCAGAAATGTTCATTTGATAAATGTGGTATGAACATTTTCTTTAACTCACTCGCATATCGTTTCATGTTTTAGGTTACCCAAAGAACCTTTCAGTGAAGTTCTTAAAAGAGCTATTTTTATTAGTGTAAAGAACATTTTAAAAATCTAAATACCATAATGAATAACTACTATAAAGAACCTGTGCAATGGAAAGATTCTTTATGGAACAAAAGGTGCCAATAAAGAACCATTATTTTTAAGAGTGAAGATCTTGTTAACTAATTTAATTAACTAATGTCAACAAATGAAACTATAAATGTAAAGTGTTTCCTGATTTTACATTTAATTTTTATTCTGTTATCTCACAAAACTATCAGAATATTATAATAGACTTAAGAATAGCACAAGAGTTAAAATGCTTTTTGGCAAAAAGCTGCTTGGACATTCTGCTAAATATCTTCTTTTATGTTCCACAGAAGTTCATATGGGTTTGGAATGACAATTCTGGTTAAGTAAATGATGAATGTTCTTTTTGGGTGAGCTAGTTATCTTAACAGAGGACAAACCTTAATGTGCCACTATATGCTGCTGCCACAAACAGTCCTGGCACGCCAGGATATTCACTCAGGATGTCCAACACCAGGTATGGCATAAGCTTATTGCACATAATAAAAAGAGACATTAATATTGCATATTCCAAATTGATCAATAATGTCATATAAATGCTATCAGGACTTTTAATAACATGCACATGCATGTTATTTTTTTTTATTGCATTTGAGATGCACTGTGGTTTGTACCTGATCTAGAGCAGACACCTTTTTTGCTGTCCATGGATCACAGTTTTTATAAAAGGAGTATAGACACAAGCCACAAAATACTGAGCATATTGATATAACCCAGAGACATACTAAGTTAATATATAAAGCCCTGAATAGAGACAAAAACACAAAGAAAAGTGGTTCAGATATTGGATTCCTTTTAGTGTGAATTAGAGTTTTATGATTTGTGCAGTGCTCACATTTTGGCATGGAACATGGACTTGCATGATATGTATCTTTGCACCTGAGCTTGATTGATACCATAGACGCTGGTCCAGAGGAACGTCCCTCCCACTGTGATGCTCCAGAAAGTGTGTCTCCTCAGAGGGTTCGGATCAAAGCTGAGAGGGTCGGACACAGCATGAGATAGTCAAGCGTTTAAAGCGATAGTCCAAGCAAAAATGTAAATTCAGTCATTTACTCACCCTCATGTCGTTCCAAACTTGCATGAGTTTCTATCTTCAGCTGAACACAAGGGAAGATATTTTGAAGAATGCTGGTAACCAAAGAGTCTCGGTTCCCATTTACATCCCATGAAATGGAAATCAGTAGAAGCCGGAACTGTATAGTTTCCAACATTCTTCAAATTATCTTCTTTTAAGTTTCACTGAAGAAAGAAACTCATACAGGTTTGGAATGACATGAGGGGGAGTAAATGATGACAGCATTTACATTTTTCTCTGGACTATTCCTTTATCTATGCATTTGTGTACCTGTCAGTCAGGTCATAACTCACTCCCATAGGTTGAGCCGCCCACCCTGGGCGGAGTCACTGATGATAACGGAGATCCCGCCCTGCAGGAGCACTGATTGGATGATGACAGCCAAGAGCCCGGCCAACATGATGCCCACCTGGAATACATCCGTCCACACCACTGCCTTCAGACCGCCCTGCCAGGGTAAAGGTACAGTTCTTTATGATGCACATTTTAATAAATATACATTATATAAACATAAAATGCCAATTCTAACAAGTGTTGCTACACTCTTAAAAATAAAGGTTCTTTATTGGCATCAAATGGTTCTATTAAGAACCTTGAACATCCATGGAAACTTTCAAATGGAGAAAAGGTTCTTTATATTCAAAAAAGATTCTTTATATGTTCTTCAAAATGGTTCTTCAGTGGCATCACTGCAAAAACACCCTTTGGGAACCTTTATTTTTAAGAGTGTTCGGTATAATTTAAATACAGCAGGGATTATGAAACTTTTTGCCTGTATACCTCGTATATTTTCACTCAACTGAAATAAAATAAAACAAAATGTATAGAATATTTTTTGTTGTTGTTTTAGCTAGTTGCCAAAGTTGTTTAGTTTAACTTGATGTACTAAAATAGCTAAAACTGGAAACTAGATATTAAAAAAAAAATAATTAAAAAAAAAAAAAAAAAAAAAAAAAA
>SCHK01259117.1:0-20546 GCA_004124795.1 Poropuntius huangchuchieni
TAGTTACAGAAATATTACAGCTTTAGATATTACTTACACTGTGGTTACATATACATACACATCTAGTTACTATGTGAGTACACAGGTATTAGGGACACAATATAAAGTGGGACCTTTTATTTTATTATTTTTATTTATTTATTATTTCTATTTAGCTTTAATTCTTTTTTATTTCAGTTTTAGTACTTCAGCTTATTTATTATTCATTATTTTGAGTTCTTTTTTATTTTATTTCAGCTTCATTCCTAAAACTAAAAATCCTAAAAATCTTTTTCATTAATAATTTTAGTCAACAATAACAACCCTACCATCAGAAAAACAGTAGTCTAGCCCTAATCCCATGCCATTGAACCAATATAGGGAGACTCAAACAAGCAAGTTTATGCTATTCAAGGAAATAAATGTGAATGAATTACAAAAAAAGTACTTCGATATAAAAAAAGACACAAATGCCATTCAAATATAGTAGACGTAGCCGTTAGACAAATCTAACATAATTAATGTATTACACAAGGAATCCAATGTGTTATTTAAACACAAAGAGTGTACTTTAACATAATTTACATCTCATCATGTCGACTAATTGTGCCAGTGAAATGTGTTTTTTCTTCGAATACAGAAAGATAATGGCAAGACACCCATCACTGCTACATCTACACCTGTAATGGATTTAGGAACTAGGAATTAAAATGGATTGAAAAATATATCTGCTTCACTAATGACTGTAGTCTCCACTGCTCTATTAGGACTCATCTGGGAGCAAGAATGATGGGGTGGCCGCTGAACTTGCCTGCCCGTTAACAGTCACTATAAAATTGTCGCGTCAGCGCCTTGTGCCCGTCTTTACAGTCCCAAACCCATTGGCAGTGCTATGACATAGATAGCTTCAGCTTCAAATGTTGTGCTGTCTTTCAAACTATCTTTCTCAAAAAAAGATATATAAAAATACCATCCATATAAATGGGAAAAACTGAATTTTAAAAAAAGGTCAACCGTTTATAAACAAATAAATACACTGACCTAAAACCTAAAGTCTTTATCTGTAGAAAGTCTCTTTGATTGGCTGTTAGCATTAGCACTACACTGCACTCCTTCCTATATGCTGTATATGTACCAACACTGCCTGTCTTAAAATGACTCCATGAGGGGTGGACCCATCAGATGGACAAAATTGGATGAAATATTGCAGGGTGAATATAGCATGGGGGATTGTGTTTAATTAGAGTGCAGTGTTCTCTGCATACTGATGACCTGTGGAAGGACTTGAGTGTTTTTCACACGTTAGCCTCAAACTAGTCCTTTGCTATAGTGCATTCTACACACATCATTGCTGTGAATATGATTATTAATTTAAAATATGTGCTTTCACAGCCACAGGATTGTTTGATGGTGGGAAATGTACATATTTCATTTATGAAGCAATGTAAAGTTTTATATTTTTACGTTAGTCTAACAACTGTCACAAAGTTCAGGATGTTTAACTGCAAATGAACACTGAAACAGTTTTTCTTTTTTCATTCTTTTCACCCAGACCTTCAGCTGTCTTTAGCCACAATATTCGTTGCAGGAAAGCGGACAGAAATGAATTTTAAAATAGGAAAAGTCCTTAAGAAGTAATTTTGATCATAATAATGGCATGGATGAAAAGTAACATTTAGTCATTACTGTCAGGGGAGATATATACGAGAGATATATATATTAGCATTAAAGAAGCCTATTAGTAATGAATCTCATCCTTCGGGGTCAGTGCCGATGAGTAATAATCTTATGCTAATATATTCTGTGACAAAATCGTCTGATTCTAGCTTTCTGTTGAGTCGGTTTAATCTACAATCTATTCATAGACGTAAAGACCAGACATTTGGAACCTATTCATTAAAATTCTGGTGAAAATGCAAGTAAAACTACTGTTCTTTGAATAGTAATCTTGGACTTCATCACTGCAAAGACAAAAGACAAAGAGGTGATGGCTGTCTTTAGAAGAGTCATGTAAGTCATCATTACTCTGCTAAGTGTTTAGGGTATATTTAACATTTTGCTCATTTTCTCAAGATGTTTTGGAGATTTCTTTAACTTAAAAGACAGAGCATAAAGAGGTGGTGACAGGCCACTTGTAGGAAAAATAATGGAAGAAAACATCACATTCAATATGGTGGCTAAAGAACTGTTAACATTTGGTTAAGCATCATCTGCATGGTCAACTTTGATTATGGATAAACACCTAGAACTTTCTTTGTTTTAAGCCAATGTACTTAATGTACTTTTAGCAGTACACGTTAGCAGCCAAGGCAACAAGGTCAACTTAACAAAACAAATGTACAGATAATTCTATGGTAAAGTGGGTTTTGTGCAATCCTGGATCAAATGGCAACAATAAACTCCAATAAACATTTACTCAATGTCTCTTCTCAAACTTTCCTTCAGCATAGAGAGGGGAATTCTGGAAGCAATGAGGACAGACACAAAGACATCACAAGGAACAGAGGGAGGGCGTCCTGGGTTAAAACAATGGTGACACCCACCTTAACAAACATGTGCCGTACCACAAACCGGCCTCCTCCACTCGAACAGTGTGCTTGCGAGCCCACTCGACAAATGACTGCCTCATAGGCCCTTTTGTTTTGCTAACTGGTAACTGTGGATGTGGAAAAAAGGAAAACTTGAGTAAACAAGCAGTGCTTACCATCTCAATAGAGCTGCATGGGTGTTCTTCAGCACAACAGTCTGGGCCACAACGCAAACTATGAGAATAGCATGGCCTGAACTCAACAGCAAACAGGCTTCAATTGTGTCTCTAAAACAGCCCACTGCATTTTGATTTCTGCTCTTTGTTTACGCACAGCAATAAAAAGCAATTGTCTTTGAGAATTCGAATCCATGTAAAGCCACTGCTCGAGGTTTGCTTTGTTATTATATGAATTATTACGAAGTACAGAGTCTACACAAAGTTTTTGGACAATTAAACCACAATTAAATAAGCATAAATGCCATTGCAAAGGAAAATAAAATGATCAAACCAAGTGCCCATAACTGTGAAGAATATGGACACACTACAAAAGGTTTTTTATATATATATATATATATATAACAAACAAAAAATTTTCAGTGAGCATAAATAAAGGGTTTTGCATTTAATCACAAACTCTAGCCGAGCTCATCAACTGCTAACTNCCACTACAAAAGGTTTTTTTTTAATATATATATAACAAACAAATTTTTTTCAGTGAGCATAAATAAAGTGTTTTGGATTTAATCACAAACTCTAGCCGAGCTCATCAACTGCTAACTTCACCTCTGAAAGGTTGAATAAATGTACCCATGCCCTTCTCATTCAGTTTCTGCAATATATGATGGCACACTGGCCATTGTCTTGTCAGGCTGAGAACATTCTTTCCTTTATTAGTGTCTAGTTTTGTAACACTGCCAAATAACACTTGATTGCTCTTTAATTAAATATTAATGGCCGTCATTACATCTTCATTTATAATTAATGGCCGTTAACGACTGATATTGCACATTAATGTAATTAAACATTAGTAAAGCAGTAATGTAATTTCGCTTTCTCTAACGACTGGAGACTGGATGACTTTATACAGCAGAAGCGGCCAAAATAGTGGCTGCAGTGAGATGACTGAGGCTGGTATTAAAATCGCACTGGCTTCACAATGGCCTGCTGGAAATTAAGACCTGATTTAAGTAGTTTTTTAACAGCTTATTAAAATCGATAAGTTTAGTTTTGATTTTAGCCACAGTTTCAATTAACTGACTAGTTCGGAATGCACTGTATATGAACATCCCAGACAAGTGATTCACAAAGCAATTAAACACAGAGTCCAACCTGCCCCTTCACCCCCAGATGTGCAGCTAAGACTATTTCGCACAGAGATGCTTTTGTGTGCTAGTGTGGGACCAGGAGACTGGACCCTGGGGCATCAGTGGCATCAATAACTCTCTTTTTTTACCCTGAGGTGGCATCAACTTTAACCCTACATCTGAGTGTGTCAGTCTAGCATTAATCCGAGTGACTAAATTGTAGTTGTTCTGGTCAGCTCATTCCTTTCCTGTAGCTTTACCCTTTCAGGAATGATTAAACTACTGTGCATGGTTGCATTTTTCACATTCAAAAGTTTCAAAGCGCAAAGGTCTATTCTACATATTCTATAATCATAGCAATGTTACAAATTCCAAGGCTTTTGGTTTACCTTTAGAGATCAAAGCTGAGAAAGAGCAAAACAGGAAAGCAATGAGCAAATATTTTCCGCAAGGTAATAAAAATGAAGTTTGCGCTAGAGCATTGGTAAGCACAGCACAGGCCCTGGCCATTAAAACACAATCACTTCTCTCTAGCGCTGTGAAAACAAATATACACGATGAGCCTACAGGGCTGCTATCCTCTGATGGCACTACGACTTCCCATAATTAAAGGATTCTAAAGCACACCAGGACACAAACAAAGGCTGCTTTTTAAAAATCTCTCATCATGTTGTATCAACTGTTTGTGGGATGAGGGGGGCAGAGAGAGGGAGCTCACACTATTTTTCTGCTCTTTGATTTAGACAGGATGAAGGTAGAAACGGTAAATCAAGACTGCACAGCTGCCGATGTTTGGTGAATTTTTAACTAGAAAATTAGATCCTTAAGGGCTCCCTTAAGGTTTAGAGAAGACAATGGTAAACCAAGGAGACTAAGCAGAGAATAAATGTATTGAAGTCCATTTTGTACACTGTAAAAAGTGAAAAGTTGACTTAACTTAAAAAAATTGAGGAAACCTGTTGCCTTAAAATTATTAAGTACATAATAATAAAAAAAATAAGTTAAGTGAACTTTTTCATTCATTTGACTTATTTTTTAAATTATTATTTACTTAATAATTTTAAGGCAACGGGTTTCCTCAATTTTTTTTAAGTTAAGTCAACTTTTATTTTTTACAGTGTATGGTCTTTTATCCTGCACCACCAAATGTCACACTTGTAGCATTCTGCACTCTTTTTGGATGATTCCAATTTCCATATATGTTTACAAATGCAAAATATATTAAACATGTTTGAATGGGGAAAAACATTAAAGTGGCTTTAACTGTTAGACTTAGCTTAGACTTTTTCTCTCTACAGAAGATCACAAAGATTTTGAATGTTGTTTTAGTGGTGCAGGACACAATTTCAAACGACTTTTCCAGAGAGTGTTCTCACGTAAAACCATGTCACAATACCAGAACTTTTCAGATAATCTTCAAGAACGTGATGATGAGTTTGGGAAATAAAATTAAAGAAGAGATTTTTGGCTCTGGCTGAGTCCAAAAGACATTTATTCAGGCTGATGTTAGGTAAATCTGTAGATCTACTGCCAAAAATTCCTCAGATTTTGTGAATTAGCAGTTTGTCCAGAGACCACATGTCACTCCTGATGAGAGATGAAAGATGCTTTATGTCATTAAAAAGAAAAAGAGGACTTTTCAGTCGGCTTCTATTGAACAAGACACATGCCTCAAAGAGATAAAAATCATTTAATTGAGAATGAATCACTCTTTGAGACAAAGGGGAAATGTTTTCAGTACAGTCCAGATAGCCACTTATGCCTTATACCTATTTCTTATTCAGATTTAAAATATTATAAAAGCTTTCTCTTCAAAAATCTGATTAACAATCCAACAGATTGTTGCATCACAACAACAAGACTTGTTTCCCAAACATGATAATTAGTTTAGGTATAATGCCCACCTGTTTTAAAACCACTTTACGTTAGCACTCTGTGCTCTGTGATCACATTAGCATAATACAGTAATGTTTCAACAAAAGTCCTTCTGTGAAGCATACCTTCTGTGTACCACCACAGCTGCATCACTGACACACGCGTACTGACCTGTTTAATCTCTCTTTCAAAAGAACATTGTTTTAGTGCTTTCTTGATGCACAGACTGAAATAATTGGATTTGGGCATTTATAAATTGAAATCACACTTTTAGTGTGACCGGTCACAAAAGCAATGGGCAATACTTTAGATTTTGCCTTTCAACTTTATTCACAGATTTAATCTATAAAACCCCAAAAGTATTTGCACAAATTTTTTTACAAATACTCATTTCATACAGCTGACCCAAAGCCACAATAATGCTGTGATCTCTTAACACTTACACACCACTTAAATGAGTGATTAATTCTCTTAAACACTCATACAACCAATTGCTTTCTTCTAATTTGACTGACCACGTGCATTCCAAAATTGTTTGTATTTAGTAGAGTAGCACAGAAAACTGGGATCGCTCAAAGCAAGGTTTCTCTCACTAGTGAGTATATTTCTTCTGACCATATTAAACCAAACCCTACTTCACACACTTGTAGAAGAAGAAGTCCTGCTCAACTTTAAAACAGGCATGTTTTGTTTTGTTTTGTTTCATATTTCAAGCAGCTGCTGACAGCCAATTAGAGTCGAGACAAGGATGCCATTTGATAATTGGTGAGAATTTATATAACATGTCATACTTGTTACATACATACCAGAGTCAGAAATTCATACTTGTGACACAATTATCATTCTTTGTTGCTATTCTAAGAAGTGAATTTATTATTATTGTTAGTAATAGTAGTAGTAGCAGCATGAGGGGAATTTAAGACAGCAAACACAATTTATTGGTTAAGGAACAATGAAATTAAGGTAGGAGTTTGTTTTAATTTATTATTATTATTATTTCATTACAGGCATTGCTACTGTTCTGGTCTGTGAAATAAAGTCTAAACTTCTAATATCTACAGTAAGGATGAGAAGTTTTTAAGAGGTTGTAGCTTTGTATTAAAAATACCGCTTGTCGAGTTTATCTTCAAAAGGATGAAAATCTTCCTGTAATAAGGATTAAAACTTTTTTTTCTGTCAAATTCCTCTAGAGCACAAGGTGGTAGTTTTGAACTAAAAAACCAGTTGCACATAATAGTCATATGAGCAGGTAATCAAATTGCTTGCCTGTCTTCTTAATCAACCCCAATAAACATTTATGTGAATCCTCATATGACCAATATTCGATACTAATTGCACAGAAATATTATCCACAGATGTATGGTGCATGTGACACTGTGAGGTTCTTTCCTCTGGAATGTAATTATTTAAAACGTGACCACAAACTTTGACTGTATGAAGACAGAACATCTACCGTATGCAAGAGTACACGTGTGATCGGCAGACATAGCTTAAGTGATAACATTTTTCACATCTTGATGCAGAGTGATTGAGGCTTCACACTTTTGTGTGCAAGTATTTGTTTTATTGAATCAGAGGGTTGTTGCTCTTGCTCTCTCTCTCTCTCTCATTACACTGCATTTCAACTAATAAACTGCCAGCCAAAGAAGGCAACTGCTTTTGCCAAGAAAGCAGGAGCCTGCTGCATTTCTTCTGTGGTTGAATAAAGTCCTCAACCTCTATGGATCTGAGAGAGAGAGAGAGATAGGCATTTCAACCAGAACAAAACTGAGACGTTACTGAGAAGTAATGTAAGCAACTGAAATCTGAGGTAGCTGTATATGGTGGTAGGGGAAGACAGGGGGAAGTGTTAGCTATTCATTAGGGAAAACATTTTGAAATTATTATAACAAAAATATATCACCATTTAAATGAGCTTTTATCATTAGGGGGACTGTCATCCAAGAGTCAGATGAGTTTGTTTCTTCATCAGAATAGATTTGGAGAAATTAAGCCATCAGAAAACAGCTGATTAAAAACATCACAATACTCCACAAATAATCAACACAACTCGAACGCATCATTTAACATCTTTTGAAGTGAAAAGTTGTACGTTTGCAATAAACGAATTCATCATTAAGATGTGTTTAACTTCAAACCATTTCTTCTGGATAAAATATGAATCCTCTATCCATAATATAGCATTATTATGGATATTAGACTTGTATTTTAGCCAGAAATGACAGTTTAATGTTAAAACACCTTAGTGATATTTCTTACTAACATGCAGCTATTCATTTCACAAGACAATAACTGATGGACTGGAGCTGTGTGGATTACTTGTGGATTATTGTAATGCCTTTATCAGCTGTTTGGACTCTCATTCTGACGGCACCCATTCACTGCAGAGGATCCATGGTGAGCAAGTGAACAAATAGGTGAGCAAATTCTCCAGATCGGTTCATATGAAAAAACAATCTTATCTAAATCTCGGAGGGCCTGAGGGTACATAAATGTAAAGGAAATTTTAGATTTTTTTTTCCATTTAGATGTATGCAACAAACTGTTTTCATTATTGATAATAAAGTAAAAAAAAAAAAAAAGAAATGTTTCTTAACACCAAATCAACATGTCAGGTTAGGACTAACTGAGACTTGTCATAGCGCTTGCATGTTGTTGCTCGTTTGTTGGTTTTGATTGCTTCTATTGTCCTCATTTGTAAGTCACTTTGGATAAAAGCGTCTGCTAAATGACCAAATGTAAATGTTAGGATCACGTGACACTGAAGACTGGAGTAATAGCTGAGGATTTGCTAAAGTATTTTTGGGGCAATTCGGCTTTGCTAAAAAATAAGCAAAAAGACTTTCACCTTAATTTGAAGAAGTGGGTGGGGGGGGGTGTTTAACAAACTTAAAAACAATGTATCGGCTCCAAAAGTAGTAATCATTGAAAATCATGTTAACCAAATAAAATAACGTCAGCTTAAGATGCACACATACTAATGCATTTAAGGTCAAATTAAATGCGCAATTGCATTAGTGTCCTCACAAAAATATTGCTTCCAACTAAATAAAATCAAGGATAAAAAGTGCATCAATTATCCCTGCAGAGGTTAAGACTGTGCATACAGAGCTTCTCATTAAACCAGCATTCACCTTATTGGCCTGTCAGAACAAAGTCTCTATTTGTAGCCCACTGATTAAACCATTAGTGGGCTGCAGATTTGCAATAACTCTGCTAATCTATTCAAACTTTCTTTAGCCTGTTGCAACTCCAAATGTCTGACAGCCTGTGCAAAGGCGTATGGTAAAACATACTTCATGAATCTCCACAAAGAATAAATTCTCCTCCGTAGCCTACAAAGCATTCCAAGTTTCTCCGATGAAGCCCAGCTGCTGAGAATAGAAAACACTGGATCTTTTGTGAAGTGACTCAAAGTGCGTGGGTACAAATATATCAGTCCTCAACAACAGAATTATCCCGCTTTTCCCTCCTTTTTAAGGTACAAACTTGCCATCTTATTTGTTAGAACATCCTTTCTGGAGTTGCCATAACAAGAGCATAATGGGTATCTTTGTCACATGAATTATGCTTGGACCTGTGAGTGGGTGGGTTGAACTCATAGAGGACAACACCATCATGGTGTTTTTCTGTCCGTGACAAAGAGCGTCTTAATTGTGACCGAGTACGTTTGAGATCTGAGTCATGCCATTTTGTCTGCACTGTGCACCGCAGACCTTTGGCCATTGTGTTTGTCCATTTTAATCAAATTCTAGGCGCGCTTATGGTTAGAGCCAGTGTGAATGATAAAAGAGCCCGGGCTTGAGATGAGGATGTGTCGTGAAGTCATGTTTTCCAGCACATAGAAGGCTGCTGTCTGATTTAGACCATCCTTTTGTCCCCCATTATTCAAATGGGATTTAGTTTTAAAATGCGAGCCCGTTCTGCATAAAAGGCCGATAGAAATCTAAAAGGACAGAATATGTGACCAAAAAGGCTGGTCAATAAATGTCTTGTCCTAAAGCCCAGGCAAGAATGTGGGAAATGGCCCAAGAGGCAAAAGTCTGCCAGACATATAGATACAGTTCAAATGTCTGAGGAAACGGAGATTATATTACATTCAACACATTTTTCTAAAGGCAAAACGGCCGGCAATGAATGTCTTTATGTATTATCTCTCTGTTCTTTAATCTTGCTGATCTTTTCAGACACCGGAGTCGAAATTAAGCATTTTCACAGCTTTACCTTCCACAACACAACCCAGCACACATGCGGTCGCATCTTCTCACACACACACAGCTCCACTACCTTATTAACACTGACATCTGATGCCACGACTGGGCAAACGAAGCTCAACAATTGATGTCAGAGCCTTACAAATTAAATAAATGGGGAAACGCTATGGTGTATTACACACACTAAGTCTCCTTAATGAACAGTCACACGTTGGTGCACAAAGCGTCTTGTGCCAGACAAATCAAACATGTGCTGGCTAGAAAACAGCCACGGAGATGCACTGTGCGGGCGAGAGAGACAGATCAATGAATAGATTACCTTTTATAGATTAAACACAAAGTGAAAAAAGTGACAATTAAATAAATGGCAAATCTCAAGAACAAGCTAGATAAAAAATTCAACTGACTTTTTAAATCAACATTAGCATTATTTCAACAAATTATTTAATTAATTGAATTAAAAAATACATATAAAAATGCATGTCACTTCACAATAAGGTTTTGGTTAATGGTTAGCACTAACACCGCAGTTATTTTACATACATTTTTAATCATATTTTGTATTTACTCACATTCATAATGCATTAACATTAATAAAATGTATTAATATATGTTGTTTATTGTTAGTTCATTATACCTAAAGCATTAAATAAATGTTAACTACTTGAACTGTTACTGTAAAATGTTGCAGATGCATAGACAGAGATGAATGTCATTTACTGTTTAAGGTATTTATACGTGGACAGCTTCCTTCATTCATACTCTCGGATGACATTTTTGTTTTCACTTCATGCAGCCCTTTGGTCTGCCGCCCAGCACCTTAAAGGTGTTCGGCGTGCAAGGACATTATTTTCAGATCACTTTACAATCACTTATTTTGCTGTCGGAAAATGTAGAATAATAGGTGTAGATACTACGGGTTGGTTGAATGCATAACTGTAGCCAGACATCTCTTATTCTCCAAGGTGGGCTGAGCTCGGCTTTGAAAGACAGGAGAGGAGAGAGATGGAATATCTAAAAGGGGTTAAGTGCCGAGGTTACCCATCCACGGAGCATAAAATGAAGGCTCTCACTTTGATGGACACCAGAACCCGGATCCCTGATGTCCCAAAATATTAGGTTTCTCTTCTAATAATGTTGGAAATATTGCCTACTGTCATGATTAATCTGGCCGGGTGCTGGCGCTGATTGCAGGTGACACGGTCACAGCGCAGTGCCCGTGTTAGTTTCCACACACCGTCAGCTTCACTCCCAGTTCCGGGCGAGCCAGCCTGCGCAGTGATAGCAGCTCTCAGCTGCCTCTAATAGATTGTGACAGCCAAGAAGGAAACCTTTATTTTAATTCAAACAACAAAAGCCAAATAGCAAAACTTATGTACGTGCCTAACTTTTTCCTCCGCGCCTTTTCTTATCTTCCACTGTTTCCCTTTCTCAAAATCTTTTTTTCTCTTCAGTAGAGATGCAAGCACCCCACGGGGTGAGAAAATCTCCGAACCACATTATTCTCAGCCTTAGCAGACAAAATGCGGAGGTATTTGCAGATGTGGAGGACGGCGCAAAAACATTTGTCGAATCAAAGGCTTGAATTATTGCACAAAGTTCAGCAAGTTTCACATGGCACTTAGAAACGCCATTGTCCCAGCCAGGAACAAGGAAGCCCATTCTTCAGAGGGGGTGAAAGACAACCTTGGCCATTCTCATAATCGAATCTGTAAGTCCCAGTGGACCATCGGGACAAGGCCTTGGGAATTCTTTGCATTGGCCATGGTCAGAATGCACTGTTTGGCCTAACAATGGCAACATTGATTTTAATGCTCAGAGAATTTTGGTTGAGCTGAGCAAACTGAGCGGGACCGAGGGGGAATACCGCTCCCTGTCATTCCCATGAGGGGCAAAGAGGGTCATATCTGTCTCTGCCGCACCCACCCACCCCTTCTCCATCCATCCGGCTATGATCTCATGCTGAAAGCCGTTCTCTCAAACAAACATATGCAGATGCCCAGAAAATAGCGCCACTTCCTTCTTTTGCCCGTTGCCCTCTTGCTATACCGCTATCAGGCCTGATATTATTTGCACAATCGCTCCTTGTTGACAGTGTATCGAGTCTGAAACGGGAGTGTTTTGAGAACTGATGTTACATTGATGTCCGGTTGCCATGGGGCCACGTTTGCGGCATGAAGTCATGACCTTCCTGTTTGGCCACATAGTAACTTATTGAGTCGATACAAATTACCCTGATTCTTTATCTACCAATTTAGCTGCTGGTAGTGGGCAGGGGTCACATAGCCCCATTCATGGGATGGCTTTTGAAGTTACTGCTACCACTGTGAGACTTTAACGCTTACCCCCATGCGGTGGGATGAGAGGTGGGAGGTGGGGGGAGATGTTTCCAGACAATGAACACCATTGCTTCCCGCCTTCAAAACACTTACTTCAAAAGGACCTCCCTCTGCCAATCCTGAGTTTGCTCTGGTTGCCGACACTGGACCTGCTTTTCCCTGTGGATATAAATGTTTTATTAGAGGTGACACCTCGGGCTGCTCTTTCCGTGCTTCAGTGCAAACCCTTAGACGGAGACGCGACAGGACTGAAGGGAGAACACTCATGCAAAAAAATATCAATTAGAAAAACACCAAACCGTTCATTGACACACTATGAATTTGTTGCTCGTTGAATGAACAACAAATATGTGAGGCAAGAGCATCTGGGCGTCTAATTAAATCAGACCTCACAACAACATGACTCCTGAGCAATGACAAAAATTTTATCAGAATATCCGCTCCAAATGTCAGCCCAAGCTTTGGGATTTCATCTTTTGCCAAATCATAACTTGATTCATGTGGTATGTAATATTGAAGCAGCCCATCAATAGAGAAAAATATAATGATTTACAATAGGTATACATAATTGATTGCCAATCAGTCTCTAATCAGTCTTCAATGAGACTACTGTGCTGCCCCCAGAAGATGGATGTTAAAAGAAGGCTTTGAAAAACAGATGGTGGATTCCTAACAATAAGGTTTTTGCTTCCTTCTGAAAATGATCAACTTCCTGTGCAACTCTGAAAGATCATTATCAAACCCTAATATAATCATACTCTCTAATGAAATAACTATGGACATAGTAATATATTAAAATATAACAAGACATTTCCTTCCTTTTCAGAAGTCATATATCCAAAAAAAAAAAGTAAATATAAAACACACACAGAATGCACAGAATTTTCCTCTTCAATAGTGACATTGTTTTAGGTCTTTTTTTAAATCTATTTCATTACTATTATTACCTTATTTTCTGTCCAACAAAACCAAATTTGTTGCAACTACAGTGTCCATACTATAATGAAAAGCAAATTAAATTACTCAATTCACCTGATTGTTGTTGGTGTGGAACACCAGCATTGAAGAACTAATGAAATTTATATTGCGTGGTAGCAGATAAAAAAAAAAAAAAAAAAAGAACAGTCCTAATGATTCATGGGCCTTTCCTCAAAAGATGAATGTGTTTCCTTACATTTGCCCACCTTAACTGCATGGATTTAATTTGTTGACAATTGATACTGATCACCTTCAAATGGCTTTTAATTGATATTGGTGCGGAAGCAGTGAACTTTAAATAGACATTTCTAATTATTGGATTTAAAAAGTGGGGGCTTTTCGGGAAATGTTATGGCATTTGGAAAAGGATTCATGAGGCAATAAGGAGATGGCCACCCTGCAGCTAAATGACATTAAAGCCTGTTACTGCTTATACCTGAAGGGAGCAATGCCACCAGTCTCGGGAGACGAGAGTGGGGTCCCACCTCGGGGCTGGTACTTATCTGGAGAATACATTACTTTATCCTGATAGCCAGATATTTCTGTGTCACTCATCTTGCAATTGAAATGTAGCTCATGTCTTTGCAGGAGTCAAAAGGAGGTTGAGCTGTTGCTGAAGACAAATGGCGTCTGAATAAAAGGATTTACAGGTAGGCATGTATGCCAATGTTTGCCGTTTGCTCTTGTGCACTGAGAGATGCCATTGAAAGTGATAAAACAATTAAGCAATATCACATGTGCAAAAGTGCTGTTATTACCTTTAGCACACTTCATAAAAAGTTCTACAAACAAAACATTAATACTCAAATTTGATTAACTCAAATTTCAACACCATACAGCCCATTATTTTCAACACAATATAACCAGATATTTTAGATGGCTGCAGGGATGAAATATTTTTGTAAGCTGAAATATGGAAACAAGCATGTTGGCACTTCCGATTCCATCATCCTGAAGTAAATGGATTTTTGGTTAAATGTCTGAAATGAAGTTTGTGGTTAACACAAGCTCACAATATTTTCATGTTTTTTTTCTACAACATAAAATACATCAGCAATACCCCTTGTGATTTTTTAATGCTAATGGACGGTTTTGACTAAAGGCCTTTAGTCCATGCAAGTTGTAGGTATTTATGCTTATCCAAAAACAATGATGGAATGAGACTGATGACTAAATTACAATTGGTTAGTTACTGTCATCATTAACTTCTGCTTAGTGTAAGCCAGACATTGCTCTCCAAACCCTCCCACGCCAATGATCTCCCATTAGAGAGCTTAAATCTCATTACCTCATTCATCCAAGCACCAACATGCCTGCAGGGAGCTAGCAAACAGCCGTGACAGTACTAAGACAGGTCCAGACGGTGTCCCGCAAGGCTCTATCCGCGGTCCTGTGGCATTTTCAGCATGGAGCCCTGTAGGAGGAGAGCCAGACTGAATAGAAGGAACAGGGGTGGTTATGTATGGTTAAAAGGTTTGGAAGAAGTTGGGGGCATTCCTGGGGTCAGCCAGACATGGTGTGAGAAGGGTCAGAGTAGGCGATAACTCTGAGGTCCCAACACTGAGACTACTGTGTCTTTGGTCTTGTTCCCTCAGGTGAGGTTAGGGGCTCTATATTTTGCTGGAGCAGCACAGGACTAAGGCTCCATGGAGAATGACTGAAGGAATGAACCTGGAGAGTTCAGAAGAGTGATAGGCACCCATGGGGATAGCGGTTCTCTAATCTTGTCAGATCTGATGAGACTTAAATTATCACCCACAGTTAGCAAAAGAGAGGTTTGAGTGCTACTGGTATATTTACAGTTCAAAGGTCACGTTTTCAATTCAATTTAAATAATAAAAATAATTAAATGAAAATGTTATTAGTTTTCTTTCATTTATAAAACATCATCTAGTATGGCCTTCAGTTTTACATCAGACAATAGTGAGAATAGTCCCCGTGTAATGTCTGTCCAGCATGCTTCATTGGCTCATAATGGAGGATCAGTGTCAAAGCAGCCAACAAGATGATTACATGCCATCGAGGCACAGCCATTCTTTAAGTATCGATCCACTTCAGCTGAGAAGACAGAGGATGTAAAAATTGAGCCAGGTGCAAGCTGTGGGCAGTGAGAAAAAGTACCCATATGTGTTCATTTCTGCATATAGGCTATGCTGCAATATTGGGTATGAAATGAAATTTGCTTTTCAGATAACTCAACTTATATAAAAATGTAATGGACAAATTATAACTCAAATTCTTCTTGCCGCGCATTTATACTTTGCCTTTTCATCAGGTATACAATGAGTAAAAAATGCATAAAGTGACCAAGTTTAAATACCACCACAGTCATAAGGAATAAACAAGCAAGGAAAATATTAATTTACCATCGTTATTCATGCAATGAAGGACGGTGTCTTAAAGATTTGGATGCTTGTAAATTATTTTTTAACCAGCAGGATCCCATTCACCAATATTAGTCAAGAGCAACCGTGTGACATCAGGTCAATACAGGAAATGATCTGATTGATTCATACTGTCTAAATACCAGCGATTAAGCACGTTTAAAGTTCTCCTTCATTGTAAGTAAATAAAAGCTGGAGCACCGATAGTGTTTTAACAAGAACCAGCCTTTGCGAAGAGCGAACGCCGCAAGTATACTGCATGTTTCCTATGTTAATTGCAATCCCTCTAGCATAAACATTATTATACACTGTAGAAATGTACAATGTCTCATAACAAAAAGCTGAGTGTCCATGTGAACAGTCTGAATAGCCTTTGTTGTTTGCCATAAATCAATTATTTATGCCTATAGAGCTTCAAAATATTTAGCTTTGTGTAGTATAAATCCAGTGGAAAATAAATGATGTTTTTATCAAAGGCAACAAATGTTTAAACTGAGGTTTTGAAAGATGGGAGGTGTTGGTAGGCCTGTCACTGATTACTGCATGAAACATCTAACACAGAAACTCACACACTAATGTCTTACAGATACAGCTGAACGGCAAACAGACAAAAGTTTGCACAAATCAGGAAGAATAGCTAGAAAATGAATGAAACATTAAAAGAAATGCCTTAAGTGCTTGCTTGTAATGTTCTGCTAATCTTGTGGTAACCACAACAAAATGCTTGTGAGGAAAATATAAAAATTAAAAAATTGCTGATGTCTAACTAAATTAGTTTAGGTTACAAATGAATAATAGAGACAAATAGGATGTCCTCACATGCTTGTAGTCATTCATGCTACTGTCAAGGATGTAACAATATGGACCTCTCCTGAAATAAAGCACATAAACACTACTAATCATAATCATTATCTTCTGAGCCTTAAGCATTAAGTCCTCAAGGGGTGTTGTGTTATCCTCATCTGTTCAAGAGTGTGAACAGATGAGGAAAAAGAAAGAAATTAGGCTTGGAAGGCCTCTCAAAAGCAGTTGTCATGATAATGAAGTGCTTGAGATGTTGCCATCAATCGAAATCCAGCACCAGGGATCACACACAGCATATTAACACACACACAAAAAAAAATGTGTACATGCACACAGAAAATAAATGATGACCTAAGACTGCATCAAGAATAGAAATGGCAAAAATGTCAGCTGGAGAAAAAAATTAAGGTATAAAAAAAACTATAATAATAAAATAATGAATGCATAAATAAATAATATTGTAATCGAAATAATAATAAAAAATAATAAATATTATTATACACATAAAATAAGTATAAACAAATGAATAAATCATATCCATACATACAAACACATCTATAGAGAGAGAAAATGTCTGTATATAATGTATACACACACAATCTAAATATTTAATTGATATTATATATTCTGAATTAATTATATAAATGTGATTGCACTGTCGATACCCCTTATTTTTATGTAGCAAGAAATACATTTTAAAAAATAATAACATAAACAAACAAATAAATAAATGCACTATATATATATATATAATAATTATAATTACAATATTATAATATCAAGTTAATACACAAACTGAATGATAACAAAAACTCTCTTTAAAAATTAATAAATACATTTCTCAAAGTGAAAAAGAGCAGATTGTTTAAATAAATATAAATCAAATATTTTTTACTATTTAAATACAGTATTAAGAGCATCCATTTGAAATTTAAGAGGAATAAAACAGATTATAAAACTAAACAAATAAGCAATCTAAAATTGATCTAAGCAATCTACAATTTGATTGTGGAAGGAAGGTTATCTTAATACATGTGTAGGTCAGTTTAAGTGTGCGCACACCCCATGGCCCTGTTGTCTCAATGCTTAAACGAGCATGTCTCCTCTTTTTCCCGAGCGTTTAAAAATGGTCCTTCCCCGACACAGCGTCTCGCCGGCTGACTGTTGCTCTACGTGACACATGTCCTTATGCTGGTTCACATGTCGACCATTAATAAACAAATGAGGGCTCGCCCAGGAGGTCGAGAAGCTCAGCTGGCCCATTTGTGACAGGACCAGGGGACAAGAGGACGAATCTGGGGAGGGGAGATGGGGGGCGACAGCATGTCTGTCATCCTCTCCTAACCTTGTCTTTGTCAGAAGCGGACAGTCAGAACACGTGTGCACACGCTCTCATCCCTCACTTCAAACCCTCAGCGGCTGATTAGTGTGAGTGACAAAGTGGAGCAGCAAGTCCACTCAGCTCTTCATAATAAATCTATCAGCAGGGTAATAGAATTCCATCAATCCCCCCTTCCATTCCTCCGCCCCGCGGGGTCAGTCCCTCGAGCGCCGCCGAGGCCTCTCCCTTGGGACTGTACAACTGTTATTATTCAATTACACTCTTTTCTTCCCAGTTAAAAGACCATGATATCATTATCACTTAATGAATATATATAATTGGATCTAGGGACGCTTGCCTTTCCAACTGATGAATAATGTTCACGATTCATTTTGGCCTGCTATGAGCCTCCTCTGAGCATCTATTACTCGACTTCTCGCTAAAAATGATGATGACAAAGGGAATTTGGAATTAGCTTCAGTGTTCATTCAATGCTTAGTTAAACACAAAGGATAATAAAAATGGAATCTGAGGGTGAAAGCTCCGGGCACACTGCCATCTCACAGGTTCACTCAAATGGTACTTTAATGTGACAGTGACGTCATTGGGAATTGAAAATGGAGAAATATCTGTTTATGTGCTTTTGCATTTTTTATTCTTATTATTTCACACATGCGAAATTACATATATATAACTAAAAACAGCACAACTGTGAGGAAAGGATGTTCTCAGAAAATTCTGAAGTTCTACTTATTCCTTATTTAGTAGTTCTTCTCATGTTTTAAAGATAATCCTCAGTAGACTATAAATAAATAATAATAAGATTATGTATATTTTTAGGTTAAATATTAATAGATAGATAGATAGATATACACTTACAAAATACACTTTTCTTATAAAATAATTTATTATTTTCCAATGTATTGTATAATGTATTCTTATTTTCTAATATATTTACTTAATTTCTCATAAAAGCTAAACTTTATTGATATTAGATTATATTTTTATAAATACTGGTTTGAAAATAGTTTTATAGTGTATCAATTTTTGGGAAACCGAAACATAAATTGAACAGATTGCATTCAGTCAATGCTGCAACAAATCAGAATCAGAATACAGAATCTTATCTGAATAAATAAATACTAACAACGCAGACAATCAGAGTTCAATGAATATAACAAAAGCCTGTAAAAGGAATAATAATGACGGTAATAAGCAGTACCGAAACATTGACTTAGCATTCATTCAGTTCATTTGTGAAGAAAAGGAGGAGGAAAAGTGACAGCGGAGAGCGAGGGACCTGGGAACAGAATAAAAGGGTGCGATTTGCCTCATAGCAGTAAAACCTTGCCCTCCCATTGGTAACCAAATGCAACAGTCCCTCCCCTCCACATTGTGCGGGGTAAACGTTGCGTAGAGAGGGTTTGTGCGGATTAGCAAGCTGACCAACGTTATCAATCCTGGTTAAGGAGGTTCTGTTGACAGGGCATGGAAACAAGGATCCAGCTGCTCCCAAAAGAGTCCATTGGGCCTCACTGAACCTTTTCTTCGCACATACACACGCACGCCCATCCATACTGCCGCGACAAGGCCATCTCGTATCCCCCTCCCCCCATACATCACTCCAAATTAAATTTACATTAGGTCCTCCTCAATCAGGGGCCCGGCGGAAAAACCTGACATCATTAGACAGAGCGCGTGGCCGCCATCCATTACACCCCTATTATACACATGTCTTTGGATTTTAGCAAAGTTCATGCATACCTAAGTGCAAGTTTGTGTTAAAAATTAAAGACTCTTTTAGGAGGACAAAGGAGTTTCTGAACTGTTGACTTTGAGAGAGTCTTCATTACCCCACAGCCGACGGGTCAGCACCGAAGACCCGGTCTCACTCTCCTTTTCCCATTTCTTCCTTCCTTATTTTTTCCTCAATCACTGCAATCTGATTTTAGCTATCCGAGGAGGACTCTGTCTCTTTCTGCTTCACTCTTAAATGGAGTGAGAAGGTGAAAAGTGGCTTGCTAATAGACACATGCAAACACATTTGTTTCTCCTAATTTCTCCATTAAAGCATATCTGTGAAGCAGGATCTGATATCAGGTGGTGAGAAGACAGTGGGACCAGGCACCTGAGTGAAGCGCTTTACTCTTTAATTGCTTCATTAGCATCAACACTAATCCCCCTCTAATTTCCACTCTCATTTCTCACACTCATTTATTCCAGCTCCCTCTTCACCTCTGTACTCCCCCCCACCGAATCCCACCTCCCCTAATCGCACAGCACCTATTTGCTTTCCAAGGTAATGATAACAATTCACCACTCGGTAATGTTTATTTCATAAGCTCTATTCCCCAGATAAACAAGAAGATGCCGAAAAACAGGCAAGCATACTGAGGCTCATTGCGTCAGACTCTAATTTTTCTCTCTAATTATGGTTTAATTACAGTTGTGTATGCTAATACGCTAAACATTTGTACAAAACGTACCCGGCTTCCACCTTTTCTTTTCAAGGTGCCATGTGCAGTAACATTTCATTCTTGATTTTACAGGATTTGGTTTCAAATTTAAAGTGCAACACTGCAAAATACTACTACTAATACTTAATAATAATAATAAAAACAAGAAAACAAAATTTGCCAAGTTGTTAAAAATCAGTAAAAGTCCATAAATAAATAAATTAGGCTAAATTAATGAAACTGACAGTATTGTAAATTTAACAAAAAAGGTTTTATAATAATAATAATTATTATTATTATTATTAAATTCAAACAAGAGAACCAAATGATGATAATGATTATTGCTGCTGCTACTACTACTA